>WEIS01040543.1:0-10426 GCA_013389965.1 Todus mexicanus
TTCCTTGTATGGCAGCTTCCCAGTCCTGTGATCACCTTTGTGGCCCTTCTCTGGCCCCTCTCTAGCCTGTCCACATCTTTCTCCTATAGCAGGGACCAAAACTGAACACAGAATTCCAGATGTGCTCTGACCAGCACTGAGTAGAGTGTGATATTGACTTTTTCTCTCTGCTGGTGATGCCCTTGTTGATGCAGCCCAGCATTCTGTTGACTGACTTCGCCACAGCAGCACACTGTTCATTGATCCTGGACTTGGCCACCGAGACCCCTAGATCCTTTTCCACAGACCTGTTCCCCAGCCATGTAGATCCCAGCCTGTGCTGCACTCCTGGATTATGTTTTCCCAGGTGCAAGATCTTACACGTCTTTGTTGAACTTCATAATGTTCTTGCTAGCCCACTCTTCCAACCTATCTGGGTCTTCCTGCAGGGTGGCTCTCTCTTCCCAAGAATTCACTTCCCTACTCAGCTTGGTATCATCAGCAAGCTTCATCAGCATACCCTTGATCCCATCATCAGATCGCTCAAAATGGTATTAAACAGCGTTGTGCTCATCATTGATCCCTGAGGGACCCATTTTGTGACAGGCTTCCAGGTTTTAAAGGAGCTATTTACCACCAACCTCTGGGTGAGACCAGATACAGGATGACCGTCAAAAAAGTTTCAGCAATAGTAAAATTCTTGCTCAACTAGATCAGTATTTTTGTCTTACCCAAACAAACCACATCAAGGTAGTTTTTTGGCAATTTTTAGGAATCGCTTGTATTTCTAGGACTTTGCTGCTACAAGGAATAGGAGAGCAGTCACAATCGTAACATTCAACTAGAGAGCCACACACATTGTTATCTGATCTGCATCAAGTTATCATGTATGCATTTGCAAATATGCCAGTGTCAGAATATCAGAAAGATCATGTCTGTATGAAAAATCCTGGGAATTGGGCTTTCACACCCTTGGTGAATGGTTTCCATGTCTTAGTTTCAAGATTCCTCCTTCCATTCATATAGTTCAAGTCCAGAAGGTCTCCCTGAAGCTGGTCGAGTGCTATGACTTGACTTTGATCGTAGTCTAAGGAGACTGCACAAGACACTGAACGCACGAGTAGTGCTCACTCTTGCTTATTCTGCTATCCCACGAAAACTGAAGCCCTTGAACAAAATGCTATTTCTACACTAGAGCATTTTGGGTCACCTCCTCCTGACCTGTTTCGCTGTACTTGTGAACACTTTTACTTCATGTGGCTGGAGAGCACTTCTGACCAACTTACTCATACAGCACACTTCCAGGCCTCCTCCAAGAAGCAGAGGGACAAGTTGGGCTCCTGCCCCATGCCCAGGTGAGGGGGTACAAAACCTGGCTGGCACCTGGGTGTCAGTATATTCCTGCACACAAATCCGAGGGCAAAAGCCTCCCCGCTTCTCCTTTCCCCAAATAGGACAGTCTCCTTGAGTCTGATTAGCACTCTGCACACCAGTTTCTAGCCTTTGCTTTCAAGTGAGCCGTCTTATTTTCTAGCTTTGCTTAAATTACATTCCTATAAAAAGTGTTTGCCTGGGCAGCGTGAAGCATGCCAATGTCATTTTGACAACTGGTACACCTCCCTCCACAGCCTAAGAAGGAACTTCAGCAATTTACACCTTCGTGTTGTCTTCTGCTAGTCATCAGCCAGCAAACTGCAGATCACAACTGCAGGCTGGGCAAGAAAAACACAGAGTGACCATGAACCTGGCTTCTGTGTGGTCCCTGGAGCAAAATCCTCACGAAACCCAACAGGGAGCTCCATGTATTGAGCAGGCAACAGCTACAGAGACAGCTCCTGAGCTATGAAGCAATCATAGAATCGTTAAGGTTGGAAAAGATCTCCAAGATCATCAAGTCCAAACATGAACCCAACATTATCATGACCACAAACCACATCCTGAAGTGCCATGTCTATGCCTTTTTTGAACACTTCCAGGGATGGTGACCCCACCACTTCCCCGGGCAGCCTGTTCCAACGCCTCAACACTCTTCCAAGTACAGGAATTATTCCTAATATCGAACCTAAACCACCTCTGGTGCAACTTAAGTCCATTTCCTCTCCTCCTACCACTAGCTACTTGAGAGAAGAGACCAACACCCACCTCACTAGAACCTCCTTTCAGGTAGCTGTAGAGAGCGATAAGGTCTCAGATAGCCTGGTTTAACTATTGTTGACTTGTGCAGTAAACCAGACTGGAGAACAGATTCATATCAAAAAAGCCCCCTTTTTTTCCCCCCCACCTTACAGAGGCATTCCAAGCTCAGGTAATTAAACAGTTGCAGAAGCAACTGCAGCAGCAGAACTGAAAAGACAGTATGAAGAGGAGAAGCTGAAACCAACACTACACCAGCAGGTCAGGGTGTGTCAGTACTCTTAATGCTCAGCTCTGGGCTTGGTTCTCGACTGGTTTATGTGCAAAATACCACAGTGACTTTCTGCCAGTGAATCAGCCGGGCCGAAATAAAAACTGAAGTTCTAAGCTTGGTAAAAGCCTGCTGGGGGGATTTGAAAACATGTTCCTTATCTATGGGAGCACTCTTAAATTGCTAAACTGCAAGTTGCAGTCAAAGAATAGACTTTTAACATGGAAGCACCAAGTAATTTTTTTATTTCCTCCTCCTTCCCCCCCCCCAAGTGACATTTTAGAAACCCCCATCCCATTCTCACCACTGGGTAAATGATGTGCCTGATATTGGAGAGAAAGAGAGAAGGTGTCAGATCTCCTCTGAAGTTTACTCATGCTAACTGGCACTGCATTTATCTGACCTGTACAACCTTTGGAGAAAGCAAAGCGGCTTGTTCGGTGTGGTTCCCAGCTCCACCACAGTAGGGTTCCAGCCTCTGCAGGAACCCCACAGCACAATACCACGATGGGCAGATGAAAGGCCAGGCAGCCACACTGACAGGCAAGTCTGTGACCGCTTTCTTCCACGAGGTCTTGTTTGCAGGTGCTTAGATCTGCCCAAGATCCTCTGGAGGTGAAATTTTCCATGCAGAAGACCAGTTAATGGATTTTATTTTTCTCCTTAGAACACGCTCAGGAATTCCAGTTATTCAGTCAACATCAATAAAATTCTTACAACTGGTTGCCAACAGCAAACAAACTCAACTAAACAACTGCTGTGAAAAATCTGAGTTCAATCTGTGTTCAAACTCTTGCTACTCTTGAGCGACTATAGGCACAGAACATGTCAACAGCAGAATTCAGACAAGGCTGGTCACTCAGCTAGCCACTGTCCTTATCAAGAACACAGGAGAAAGTACGTATATTCCAGAACTAGTCAAACACCTTGGATTCCAGGCTGACCTAGCTCATGCACGTGAAAGTCACCATACCTGTACACCTCTGTATTCACAGGACATTATCCGCATCCCACAAGACTTGAAATGTTAATCCTGAAACTTCTGAAAAAGGACTGAACATACCATGCTGTTACACAGATAAGGAAATGAAGCGTATGAATCTGCACGCACTTCTTCCCATCGCATCCAACAGCGAGAAACATGCCAATTCAGATAAAACCCTGCCAAGCATCTGAACAACTGAAATCCAAGCATTTCCAAATTTCTAACATCTTGATTTTTCAACCTCACATTTTCTTCTCAGGTGTTTGTTGTTTTTCTTTTTTTATTTTTAAAAAACAAAACAAGAAAGTTCAACTTCCTATAGAAATGAGACTAGATAACAAGGCAGAGCCCTATTTGTCTGTGCTTGCCAAACCATAGGTGAATTTTAAACAAGTTTGGCAGGAAGGTAAGAGTTTCACAGCCATTCAGAAGTGCAATGCACTGCACTGCTCTTCCAGGAACAAAAGACTACTGAATATTACAAGGGATGGTGTGTATGCGTGTGCAGAAGAGAAGGCTGGGAGTACCTGCCAGAGAACAGAAGGAAATTCATCCCCAAGTTGTAAAGCCACAGGCAAAAGAAGCTGTTCAGACAATTACTTATTGTGTTCCGTAACACATATAACACATCTCATAACTTCATGTTCCTCTACTTACCATGGGACTTGGCACAAACATGCGAAACCGATCAAATCACTCTCGTCCAGGTACTTCAAAGGATTGTGAGAGGCACTTACGAGATAAATCACATACTGAAAATCTCATACATGACAGTGCATTTCTTTCAGACAAACTGGGAGATGCAGCTTCTAGGCACTCAAAGATCAGAGATTAGAAAGTATTTCTGTTCTCTTATCTGTCAGGAGCTTAATTTGGGATTCATTCCTTCTTGTAAGAGTGCCACCAAGAGAATTCCTGGAGTCATGAGAAACAAGGAGTCTGACTTGGCTCCTTATGACCCAGCAAGACTGGGTTTTGCCTCCGGAATTTTCTTGAAAGAACTCCCTGATGACTCAATTCCTAATTCAATTACGTTTTTTTCTCCAGCAAATGGAATTCTTGTACTTGTTTCATCTTTGCTAGTCCTTGGGTGCCTGCCATTCACTAGGTAATTCAAAATTGTTCTTTAAGTATACACATAGGAACAAATGAAGCCCTTTTCCCAACTCTTAAGCTACCTAGAAAACCAAACAGGAATTTTTGAGATAACCAATGAACTGTAAGCCTAAAGTTTAGCCATTACTCACCTTACTGATAGACACTTACTTCCTTCCAGGTCTTGTGCTGCCAGCACATGCAGGACAGCCATTCACACCAACAACAGCACCCTAGAAAAGGGGCGATATTTTTCCCTACACTTTGTGGATTTTTTTTCTTCCTCCCAACACAACAAGTTCAGAAAGGAACGCATAGGGAAGAGCAACATCTGCTAGCAATGCTTATCCTGCATAGCAGCTGACCAAAGTAGAATGAGAAAGACCTCCCTGCCATGCTATTTTATGTCAGTTCTCCAGTGTTTCTAATGGTGTAAAATAGCTTCAGAAGAGCTTCCTCTTTGTGTGAAACCTGCTCGTGACCTACTAGCTCATTTTTCATACTGGAGAGTCTTAGCTGACCAAGGTGTTTTGGTTCTAGCTGCATATTTAGGCATCTGAAACTCTCTTAGCTCAGCCTTGAGGAAACAAGAGGTACACTCACAAGTCAGGGGTTCCAGCAAGGCAAGCTACAGGCACTAAAACATGAGTTACCATTAAAGAACAAATATGCATTTTCTTTTTATTTCAAATAGGCAGTTAAGGGAGAAAACTGAAGCACAACACAGAGGCTGGGCAGGCAGCTCATTAAGGTATCCTACAGTAGGACTGAATTTCTTCCTTTACTGTCTTGTCTAAATTTGCTTCCTTCAGTGATTCAACTGAATCAATGAAAAAGCTTTTCTAAAAAAACTCTCATGCTCCTACCTATAAAACAATCTAGTCAGCTACTCTTTAAAAAGATTTTATCGAATGTTTTCTTCCTTCTGAGCTATACAGAAATTCAGAAGCAGCATTTGCTTTCCTCAACATATTGACGCTGCAAGAAAAAGCCAAAGTTCTCTGTAGTCTTACAATTGCTCTGTATTTTCTATGTGCTGCAAGCACGTCAGAATAGCTAGTAAGAAACTAAGAGCTACAAAAATACATTTAGTTTCACCTTTCACCTAAAAGGAAAATCATCAATTTTTGTCTGCCCTCTCTCGCCCCAAATCTAAATGCACATGTTACTGCTTTTGATAGTTACAATATTCGCTAGCACAGCAGAAGAGATCCACATCTCCCAGTACTCTGAGTATTAATGCTGCAGCCTCTGAGATGGGATTATATGTACTTCAGATACACAATTAAGTAACCGAGGTGCATGAATATTTAAATAAATGTGCAAGCCTGAGCTCTGGTATCTATACAAGTAGTTAGGAGGCTGCTGGAACTTTAAAGAATTTCAAATTTGCAACATGAATTTTCCTTTGTTTTCAATCACTGGCCCTTCAGAAGGAGATCCCCGTGCACACCCTGGGACAGAACCTCCTCACAGTGTCATGCCACCACCACTCATCCTAGTTCCTCTAGAGTCACTGTGGGAAAGATGAAGTAGGCTAAGGACAGAGTCTGATTCAACAGCAAGCTGTTGAAGAACGAAGTGGGCATTCTCCAGTGAAACTACAGCAAACCTCACACGGGCCATGCTGTAACCCAGCTAGAACTGACCTGTACGGGACATAAGCCATGGGTACACACAAGCAACTATTTCATGAACAGCCTCCTGATACAGCCCTCTAATACCAGTATCCCTGGCCAGAAGGCAGCCTCCATCTGCTCAGCATCAGTTGCAGCAATAAAAATTTACTTACGTCTGCATGCACTAAATGTTCCACGTTCCTCTTACTCTCTAAACTTGCAGTTTCACCACCAAAAGATACTCAGCTTCGCTGGTACAGCCTGTGTGTGCTTCAGATACATGTTACATGCTGCCTAAGCACATCTCATTTGAACACTGCTACCCATTAACAGGACCGCTTATTTTACATAAACAAAAGACATCAACGCTTCAGAAGATACAGACGCAACTTTTCTCCAGCTAACAAACCCCTGCACTCATTACTTGCTGTCTGGAATACCTAACAAAGTACCTTCCGTGCCTACTGAGAAACCAAATCAACAAAGACCTACTCATGTCTAGGCACCATCCTCTACGATGGCAGCAGAGCATTTAAGATTGATGAGGCTTTTTCTATGCCTCGTGTAAGTCACACAGAAATCTTACAAATGTTTACAAACAATCATCAGCTCCATTGGTGTCTGTTCTCTATTGATAGACTGCTCATACTCCGAGGGATGCATCAGCAGAGACCTGCCTGCCAATTAATGCAACAGCCACAATATCAGAAATTGGAACGTATTTCAAAACCATCAACCGAGGTGCCCTACGCTACATATTGCGCGGATCTCTTAGGCAAAACCCACGCCTTTAAAACTTAACTGAGCAACTGGTTCTATGATCACAGATGGTTGTTGATTGCGACTCTCGTTTCTCATGACTCAGAAGCTCATAAATTTCAAAACACAAGATTTTTTTAGCCTCTGAGCATCAATGAGATAGATGTTCCTGCAACAGGAACTGTGCTGATGTATGCAGCCTAAACTCAGGTATATCTAAACACTGGAGCCAACATCTATTTGCATCCTTCAGAAGCCAGAAGATGGAAGTCACAGACAACTAAATTCATTTTGTTTGAAAGGAGGTTTTGGAACATGAGAATATCTGGCCTGGGACACTGATGCACTGAAAACACCTTGATCTTTATCAGTGAAAGACAAGAAAGCATTCTCATGTATGTTTTGTGGGTTTGGAAATTACTGCTATTACAGTGACAAGGGATACCAGGTGAAACCAAGTAAGTACGAGGTGAATCGTGATTCTAATGCAGAGCAAAACTGAGAAAAAACAATAGGATAAATCCCCACTGTTTTACAAAGCTGTGAAGAGATTGCTAAATTTAGAAACATGGGACAGAAAGACCAAAGTGACGCGGCCCAAGTTTGGCCAGCCACTCAGTAACTCACACTGTCTTAGATCCCACACACCTACAGAAGTCACCCTCCTACTTTATTCCAACACGAATCATGTAAATTCAGGGAAGATTTGGAACCACGGTAGTTTTATTAGGCTCTTCTGCGATCAGTAGATTGGGTTAAGGTATCCACTTAGCACATCTCCTCCCTCCAGGCCATTCAAAACTATGAACCAAGTGATGCTTCTGATTCTGGGGAGCCCTCTGCAAACCACTCCCAAGCAGAGCAACAGAAAAAGAGCACAGCTGCTGCACGCACAGTTTTTAAGGAGTTCTACAAGACACAAACTTTCTACTCCTCGTTCATTACTTACAAGCAGCCAGCAAAGGAGATGAGTAGAGAAGTTCTATCACAGACAACTAACTCGTGGCTTGGAAGATATTTGACTGTGGCCCACAAAACTGTTGCAGAAGTCTTCTTAACCTCCACATACACATTTACTCCACTGGCCAGTGGCTGCTGAGATACACAGAAGCTGGGTCTCAAGAGTACTGGCAGACACTCGCACTCATTCGTTTTGATATGAACCCTTTTAAATGCAATCCTTATGATGGTAAAATTGGGATTTTGTAGGACAAAATTATTTTGCCCAACTGCCAACACGTTATTTATCAACACTCTTCCACCTGCTCCTTCCATCCAAGTCTCCAAAGAGTAGCTGGGAAAAAGACTATTTACTCTTTTTCAAAATCATCAGGTGACAGCAAAACTTGAAAACATTGTTACGTGACACGGGCTCACATGCTGGTGACAAGCAAAGATCCAGAGCTCTGCTGAGGCAGGGAACTGAAGAAAGAGGGTCAGGTTTCAAGACAGACCTGAAAGACAAAGGCCCAGGAAAAAAAAAGCTAATTCCAGCCTGCAGACACTGGAGCCCCACGTTAGCACTAACCGCTCAGTACTACAGGCACAGCTAACCTGGAAAGTCACCTTGCTCACAACTCTATCCAGCTGCTGCACCGCTCTTTTAACATGTAAAGCGACCTGTGCCTGACAAGCTCAGCAGTAAAGAAGACAGACCTTCCCTCAAAAGATTCTCTTTTCCCACTCCTACCTGAAAATGACAAAGCCCCTCAGTGATTCCTGATCTTGGTTCCTCCTACACAGGTCATCTTTACCAGTTACCCTGTAACTGTCTTACAGTCCTTCTGAAGGACATCTCCCTGTTTTGTGCAACGTGTGAAATACAGGTCCTACCGCAAGACCAGGATCTCCAGATGTACCACACAGGTGACTACAGACCATTCTTGAACTTCACTAGCGTTCATGCTGCCGTTGAGCTGTGGCGCAGGCTCTCGCTCCCTCTTACCTGCACGCACACCCTTCCTGCATTAGAGACACAGACCTCTCAACACACGTGTGTGACACTGTACTGCCCGTACAGACAAGGTTATTTGTGCAGTCAGCCTGCAGGGCTTAGCCGCTCAAAAACACAGACTCCTGGAGCTCTGGTGTAGTCTCTCCTGCAGCTTGATATGTGGTGTAATCAGGACACTTAAAGTCATGCACAGGGAGATGCCAAGTCCCTGCATCCCTCAGGGATTTCAATCAAGCTGCACAGCTCATCAACTAAAGGTGATAGAAGGGGGCAGCAGGAGGAGAAAACAGCCCCTCTCACTTTTTCTAAAAAAAGAAAAAAGAAAAAAAAAAGGAAGAGTGCCTGCCATCAACTACATGCTTGTTTTCACACAAATCTATAAATCGCACTCGATATTAAAGTTACGTGCCCCTGAGTCATTNTTTTTTGTAGAAAAAGAAGATGCTTTCTGTACTATTTCTTTTAAAAAACCAATCCATTGATTCTCCCACAAATAAGATGCCAATACTACTGTGTTTTATTCACAGCCGTGGTGGCAGCAGCGGCAATGTTTCATCGTATTTACCATATGGAAGAAAGAATGCCCTGAAAAACACACATAACTCTCCTAGCACCAAATTAAACAATATCTGAGCCTACAGTTAAGACACGAGTGTGCCAGACGCTGCAGCAGCTGACAAATTTACAACCAGCAACTCCAGTTACTGAAACCTGAAAGTCTACCGAAAGCCACAAACAGCAGAGCACAAACCAATGCCACAGTCATAACCCAATATTTGCAATTAATAAACTCATTTAGCTTAGGATATTAAATATATGCACATTTTTCCCCTACTGCATAAAGTCTATCTCCTAATAAAATGCAGCAGGGACACCTCTGAAATCTGTTTGGGTTCAGGTATTTGGTTTTCTGGGTTTTTTTTCATTACTCTGCTAGCTTTCCAAGTAGGAATACACGCATTAACAAGAAGAAACGTAGGTGCACCGATACATGTCTTTACAAAATGGAGAAGTTAAGGCCATTCCAGGCACCTTTGGTATTTCTTGGGAGCACTACTGACACCACCACATGCACCAAGTAGCAACTAACTTTTAAAAGCCCATCCTCTCACTTCCTCAATCCAGTAGCAACCACTCAGCCAGCACTGGCAACCTTCTGCAAAGTTTTACCAAACAAAACTCTTTCTCTTCCTGAAAGCTACCCAAAAATATGAACATGGGGTACAGGATCATCGATAGGTGCATTCTCCTCAAGAGAAAAAAGCACAGTCTATGCCTGGGACATGAATTATTTTTGAGAGACCTGGGTTTATTAAAGCTATTTGCAGGCAGAATTTGGAATAGCGATTTCACAGTTTCTTTATTGCATGCGATGAAGAATGTGGTGAGTCTGAAAAAGTTGTAACTACTTAGAAGGGGAAAGGAGGAGGGAGGGGAAAAAAAAAAAGAGACAGAGAAGGGAGGAGGGAGGGGAAAAAAAAGAGAGAAAGGAGGAGGAAAAAAGAAAGAGAGAGAAAGAAGAAGAGAGAAAAAAAACAATCGCAAGCAGAACCCTTTGCGCCTTTGCTGTTCCCCAGCTCAGCGGCACCGCCAGACCCTGGCTCAGACCCCCGCTCCCGGCACCCCACCCC
>WEIS01040546.1:0-22720 GCA_013389965.1 Todus mexicanus
ATTGACCTGGCTTTGGCTTTGGACAGTTGGAAGGCGAGGAATAGTAATGTCTTTGTGTTACTGAGCGAGTTGGTTTAATGAAGGTAGAGGCGCCTCTTGCTTGACTGCATCTTATGGAATCCTGGAGGTTCTTTTTACATTCTTCTCGGCTTCTTTATTACCTCTGATAAGCCTTGAGATGGAAGAGCATCCAGAATTAGTGCCAGCCTTTAACACATGTCCCAAGGACTTGATGTTCCTTGCCAGCTCTATGTGAGGGTAACCGAACATGTGCTGCTTAATGGGCACAGCTTCATAAACTTAACTAACTGGCATTCTGTGGGAACACACCTGCAGAAATCCCAACCCATGAATCACCTACTGGTTGGTGGGGTAAAGGAGATGAACGCGGTTGTCAGTAACTGGTTCACAAGGGGCAATGAGTTTCACTTACTGAGTAAGAGTGTTAAGTACTTAAAAGCCATATTAAAAAACCCGTGGAGTATCTACAAATTAATAAAGCAAAGCAAAACTGAGAGTCTCTTAGTTCCTGTGGTGCCCTCGTGTGTCCAGAGCTGGTAGTAGGAGTTTGTTCATTTCAACAGTGAAGGGCTTAGGCTGGCACCCTCCAAAAACAGGCTTGCCAGAAAATTCGTGGGGCTTTTGATTCCCTTCTCACTTACCTTTCTCCTTAAACCTTGGTGCTAGGGAAAGGGAATCCTCTGGTCTCTTTCCTGTATTCTTTTCCAGAGTCCGCAGAAGGGGATTTAATCTGTGTACTTTGTATTCCAACAGATTAAGAGCAGTTATGTTGTTTGTGTCTTAATTCAGGAAAGGATCTGTTCTAGCACAGCTCTTTAACTAGGTTGCTGGCGGTCATTTAAATAGAATGCTTAGATGAATGCTGAAGGAAGGAGGATTAGGGAAGGGAGCGATGGCAACTTCATCTGAATCTGACCTAATTTCAGTTGCTGCTTCAAAGTTGAGGAAGTTCAGCGCAGGGAAGTGCAAAGAGGAAGAAAGATACGCAGATCTAAGGTGAACGTCACTAGTCAGGCTTGCTTCTTTTACTGATAAGTGTTTATGGTCAAAACACCATAAAGAAAGGATGTGGGTATCTAGCACTACGATATCTCCTGGGGTTAGAATATAAACATGAGTACAGAAGCCAATGGAATTAGTACTTGCTTGAGCTTTATAACAAACAACTGGGCTTTTATTCACTTTTCATTTTCTGGAGTAATTTGGGTTTTATTCCTCAGGAATTCTTTGTGTTGCTGACCAATGTCATGGACTTAAGGAGCTGGCTTTGAACTACTACATATTAAGTGATGAACTGCTGCTGGCTCTTTCGAGTGAAAAACACGTTGATCTCGAACACCTTCGCATAGACGTTGTGAGTGAAAATCCCGGACAAGTTGAATTTCACACTATTAAAAAGCAAAGCTGGGATGCTCTTGTTAAACACTCCCCCAAAGTCAACATTGTGATGTATTTCTTCTTATATGAAGAAGAATTTGATGCATTTTTCGTAGAGGAAACCCCCGTTACCCACCTTTACTTCGGCCGCGCAGTGAGCAAAGCCATGTTAGGTCGGATCGGCTTGAATTGCCCACGGTTAATTGAGCTGGTTGTGTGTGCTAACGGACTTCAGCCTTTGGACGACGAACTTATTCGGATCGCAGAGCGCTGTAAAAACTTAACGGCGATGGGACTTGGTGAATGTGAAGTAACTTGCCGAGGTTTTATTGAATTTGTCAAGATGTGTGGGGGCAGGCTCACCCAGCTTTCTATAATGGAGGAGGTTCTGATTCCAGATAATGACTATAGCTTAGATCGGCTTCATTTGGAAGTCTCCAAACACCTTGGAAGAATGTGGTTTCCTGATATGATGCCAACTTGGTAATTTCACTACTCTTTTTTTTTTTCTTTTTGGATAAAATGGTAGAATCAGGGTGTCGCTTTCTATGCAAATACAGAATTTAAAAATGAAATGTGAAAACTTATTTCCAGATTTGAGTTTTTCTACCTTGAGAACCTCTAGTGATGTTAACAGCAGAACATTCTAGAATGTTTATGGTGTATTGAAATAGAAAATAGGTTAAGTGTACTTAACACACCTGAAAGTATGTCTGTGGTTTACAGGTGCTTCAAACTTCAGTGAACTTGGGCTTCTCTGAGCTTCAGCTTAAATGTTCCATTCACATTAAAGTTTGGGGTATGTTTTCATGTCTTTGTTTAGGCTTTTCTACAAAGTCAGAAGAGGACTAGAGAAACTCTTTTCCATTAGCAAATCTCTTTATGGGAAGCTGGATACAACTCGGAGTTCAGTATTATTTGTCTTGATGTTTTATGCAGCTATTTTTCAAAATACTCATGTTAGAAATGTCGAAGCTTGTACATGAAAATACTTAACACCAGCCCAGGTTACTCAAATACCCTCTAACTTAAACCAATGCCAGTACATGAAAATGTTCTGGTAAATAAGCTTATGCTTACCAAAAAAGCTTTCCAGTTTGAAATTGCACTTTAATTTTGTCAGATGAGTTAAGCTGTAGAGACTGCATTGTACAGTGTGTTGGGTTTCTGTCTTACACATTAAATGAGTGGGAAAGAGACCTTGTTAAAATGAATGAATGTAAAAGTTTGGTTCTAGATGGATTGCTGGGATGAATGACGAAGCACTTTGGGAGCTGCCAGAGTATGAGGAGTGGTTTTGGGATTTGGGAGAGCCTCGGGTCTTTGGTTACAAAGATTGATGCCTGAAAGCTGTTCCATGCCTTGGGTATTAAGAAGGGCCTCATAGATGTGGCTAGTGAGGAAGAAGGATCATTGGGATACAGATGTCTTTGATCTCTTTCTGTCTGGAATCAAGGATTTAGAGCACTTTAAAAAATAAATTCTTTGCCAGTTAGAGGCCAAAATGGCCTGTTTGTAATCTTGCCTGTGTCTCACAGAGCCGTTCAGTAAGCCCCAGTTTCTAGAGTAAGGGCTGCTGGAAGTGATCCTGAAATTTTTAATTCAGGACTGTTTATTACTTGTTGCTATTAATTGGTTTTTGAAGAAGATTTTATTATATTTCTTTATATTTTCTTTAAAGGGGAAAGGAATGATGAGTTGATGTCAATTAAGAGTATGTATTTTTTGGGTTGCCGTTTTGCACGCTGTAAAGTGAAACGCTTTGTATACCAACTTTGCTGTAATCGCTTTCATGCTGTAGTTGTATTTTCCTATTTATAACGAGCAGTGTACATTTAATTTGCTGGCGGTATTTGTCACAGCAGATAAACCACCAGTTTTTCCCACACACACCCTTCTTTACTACAAAAACAACAGCCGAAGGGTTAAACCACCATTGCACAGACTTGTTCCCAGTTGCAAGCTGAAGGATTTAAGATAACGTGTAACACCCATCTGAATCAGTAATCTGTTACTGCCTGTGGCACAGTTCAGAAGCATCTGACTCTGGTTCCGAGCACCTGTCACCCAAGCACTTCCTTCCATAATTAAAGAGGATTGTCATTGTCTTTTAAACAAAAGGCTGAACTGTTTCTGAACAGTATTTGGTTGAAGATGTGTGGTTTGCTTTAAATGTAACCGTAATAAAGTGATCTGATATGTGCACTGACATCGCAGTCTTGCTCATCTGTTGTACCGCGTCCTCCAGTAGAAACCGTGTACTTGACAAAGCTGGGGGGAGGCAGAAGAAATGTTTAACCGCTGGATTATGGCAAATTAATCATTGTCATTTCCAGTTTGTGTCTCAAACTTGGGGATTTTTGATGTGCTGAAGCTGTGAAAGGAAAGGTGGACAGGTCTTGTAGATGGTTGGTAAGTACTGGAGTCCTTCATGTCTCTCTAGTCAACATCACAGCATTAATGGAGTATCAAACACCAGAAAAAGATATATAATATACAGAAATATTTCAGAAGGAAACAAATATACAGTAGTACAGTTCAGGAGGAAACTTAAAATGCTTCTTTGAACATTGTCCCTTTCTCTGTCTCTCTACCTAAAGCAGCTTTTCTGGGAAGCCCTGGATATTAGCTGGCTCCAGCTCCAAGCCTGTAGAAAAATAGGCCTGCATTTATTAATGTGATTTTCTATGTCATGATTTTCTTGTGCATTCTGTCTGGTCCTAACAAGATCAGTCGATATTTGTGTTTATAACTACATGCCAAGAAAACAGACACTTCTGGTGTGACATTCCAATTGCTCGCTGGTAGCGTGGGAAGCTGATTTTAATCGAAAGGGAACTCCTGGCATTAGGTTAATGTTGACTTTTATAGTTGTGTTCATTTGTTTAGTGTCATGTGTTGGTGCTGTGGTAGATGCATTGAGCTTTGGGGAGGAGGGTCAAAGCACTGCCCTGCCTAAATTATTCTTTCTCTTCTGAAGTAGCCCTTCCGGAATGGCTGCATTGGAGGTGTCGCACTTGGCAAGAACCTGGAGGTAGCCGATTGCTGCTGGTTCCTCCTACCCTTGAGTAGCTGGTACTTCAGAGCTCGGCCTTGTCCTAGTTGAGGCAAGTTTTATCTCTTATTGGCTTTTTCTAGTTTTACCTCTCTGCAGAAGCTTCCTAAAACCCCATCTCTAAAGCAGGTAAGGCAATGATAGAGCTCGTTAGTGACCAAACCCCTTAAATGACCTACAGAATTTACACCTGATATGCGGTGGAGGTTTGTAGAGTCACTAAAAAGTCTGTGTTGGCCTGAGTGAACAGTAATGTGCCTCGTCTGCCACACGAGGGGGTGAGCTCGTTTTCACGCTCGCTACTTTTTCAGATTCTTTGAGGAAGCTTATAATTAGTCATTGCCAATTTCCCTATTCTCTTAGAATTGCAAATTCCAGCAAAACCTCGTATCTCTGTTCCCTTGCGTGGAGTCCCTTTTGCCATCCAATAGAGCCACCGGCTGTTCTGACATGACAACTCCAAAAAGCATCTTCTATGCCTTGTGGACTGGTTCAATAAATCTCCCTCTAGTTTTCCTCAGTTCAACTACCTGCAAAATACAAAGTATTCTTGTTCGCCAGGGTATAGTAAAGCTCCTCAGTAAGCCCAAGATACAGCATTCACAGCAATTACAGGTACAGAAACCCCAGTATCTAATTGGTACCTGGAATGTATATTAATTTAAGCACTTTGCAGTATTATGTAAGACTCGAAGGGTTGAATCAGTAGTAACATAAACTGTTGTGCCTGAAATGAAAAAGCAGCTTTTGGATGCTGAGATGAATTTATTTGGAATTTACTACATTTCCCCTTCACTCTCTTCGCCCTTTCCCCCTTTCAAGATTTCTGGTAGGGTCGGAGTGGTCGCAGTTCTCAACGTGAATATGAGATGTGATCCCAGGAAATACTCTTTGCATTGGCAACATCTTCCCGAGGATTTGACCCCTGGAAATTCTGCCGTTGTATCTGATGGGATGGATGCAGAGTAGTTTTACGCAGAAGTCTGGTGAAAACAAGAGGAGGGAAAACATCAGGTGACTGATGAAGTTAGTTCTCCTGTACTATTTCAGAAATACTCGTATTTTCTGTCTCATCCTTTCCAGTGGGACAGNGGTTGTTTTGGGGAGGATTTATGTTGTTTTGGGGAGGATTTGGGTTGTTTGGGGGAGGATTTGGGTTGTTTTGGGAGGGTTTGGGCTGTTTTGGGGAGGATTCGGGTTGTTGGGGGAGGCAGGGAGAAGATGGAAATTCCTGCTTTAGTAAAGAGAAGAGTTTGAAGACACTCTACAGAACTCAACTATTTGCTTTCTAACGCGGGAGCAAAAACATTCTGCCTGTAAATGGATAGAAGATGCAGGGCTTCAAAACACACACCTTGCATAACTGTTTGGCTAGCTGCGAGGTGCTACACCTGATATATGACCTCAAGGCAAAGTAATACTAAATTTTTACCTCCTCCCCTGATTTGGACTCCATCGTCAATGGCGTTTCCGTTGTGGAAGATTTTAATGGGTCCAGAGAGCTCACCAGAAAAGGGAGCATACACAGTTGCTCCATCGGCGCAGATGACGTCCACACCCATGTGCCTTTGTTTACTGTTTTGTCTGCAAAAGCGAAGTTAGAGCCTAACGTTATGTAGAGACAGATGAGTTAGCACACTGCCAGAGCTGGGAATAGGTGGTTTGTACTGAGACGGTGTTGGTGTTGCTGACTGGCCAAAGAATCTGTGACAGTTTTTTGGTGTAGGTGATGTAATGCCGTGTAGGTGGATGATCTGTTAGAGCTGTAGTTTTCTAATTGGAGAAAAAAAAGCCTTCTCCCAAGCCTTTAAATAGAACTGTCATGTCACAGGACTGTTGCTTGGCAGGTACCTGTGGAGGACATCAAGCCCAACCACTTGAGTCAAGATTGTGCCAATCCCAGGTCAGGTTAGGCCCAGCATAGTCCAGATCAAAAACGTCCAAGCACAGAGGTTTTGTGAACAATGTGAGCAGCCTGTTCTGGTGCTACATCATCCCTGGAGTGAAAGCGTTGCCTCATGTCCAACCCTAAACCTTCAAAGCTGTAATTCTTATTCAGAGTTCGACTATTTCAGTGGAGGAGCGATACAAACATGTTCCAATTATATAGTACCTTGGAGCACCAAAGTATCCGCAGCCATACTTGTCACAGCCTCTTATCTCGTTTGTAGGATTCCCGGAGCACAGCGTTGCCCAGCGTCTGTCTTGTTGTGGGAATGGTGGAACGACTGAAATACAGAAACGTAACACATCAGAAGTTAACTTTTAGGTTCTAAGTGTTGCATATTTGCAACTATGTTTGAAATTTAGGTGGGAAATTACTGGAATTATATCCCACGCGTGTATTCGGATGTCTTCTCCACAAAATTTGTCATCCTTTAGGAAATGTAAATAAGAGTGTACACCTAAGACTGGATTGTAACGTTTCTGGATTAGGATTATCTCATACGAAGAACATGCTTTAAGGATAAAAATTCAAAGAGAGTATCACAGTTCCTAGAGTGTAATCGGAGGGATGGGAAAAGACTCAGGTTTGTTTCTTTTTCTATGCCCAGGCTCATGGGACTGGACTTCTTGAGTCCTCTTCTCCGATTTGTATTGACAAAAAATTGTCCTAAAGTCTACGCAGATGAAAACGTTGCTGGTAGCTGGAAGAGTGCAAACAGAAGAAATGCCTGACTCAGGTTATCACTGCGACTTGGTGCTGCTGTGTCATGGGGAGGCAAGAAATGCAACTTGCTGAGGCAGTGTCCTTATCGGAAAGCAATTAATAACTTAATTTTCATTCATTTTATTCTGGGGTGGGTTTTTTTGGTTGAGGGGAAGGGGGTGTTTACCAGGTGTAAGTAGATGAGTAGGATCAGAGTGGTCGCAATTCTCAACGTGGATGTGAGAGACAATGCCAGGAAATACTTTTTGCATTGGCAGCATTCTCCCGAGTTGTTGCCCTCTGCGGATTTGGCCGTGGTACCGGATGGGGTGAATGCAGACGAGCTTCACGCAGTAACCTGGAAGAGACAGGAGAGGAAGCAAGGTCAGGAAACATCAGCTGCATCTCTTCTGGGGGTGAGCAAGAAACCTTCCGTGCTAGCCTCTTACTGGAGACTACAATGATGAAGCAGGAATGTAGCGAAGGTTCCGCCAATCCTGACATCAAAATTACTTGGGTTGTTATGGAAAAGAGGAAAAAAGAGTTGGAAAATAGGAACAGGAAAACATCCTCTCAGCAAAATTGAGGGCATATTTCTCATACTTTATTTTTGCCGTTTCCTCTTTTTCTGATCCGGGGTTGTTGTTTTCCTGCTGCCTGTTTTTCAACTCCCTTCTTTCCTCCTCTCTGAGAAAAGCATAGGAGAAGGACTCCATCCTGCTGGTGCTGATTTATGATATTTCTTAGCAGCAGTCTAGCTGTGCTCCAGTGTAGGAACTGGAGAGGGTGAAAGGTTGATCAATACTTCCCTTGAACTGAAGAGCCACAGAAACCTTACTCAGGTAAATAAAGCAACCACTCGTGCACATCTCACAGCGCCTCTGTTGCTAATTACTTGCCTGATCCCTTGATTTGAACTCCATCATCGATGGCGTTTCCATTATGAAAGAACCGAACGGGACCGGAGAGCTGGCCGCTGAAAGGTGCGTACACTGTGGCACCATCGGCGCAGATGACATCCACCCCCCCGTGCTTCTCTTTGCCGCCGTGCCTGAAACCAGAAATCCTTAATTAGAGAAGTCTGTCAGGCTTAACGCGATGCGTAGCTGGCTCAGTTAGCACAGGATGGTATCTGAAGCTCGTCTGTGGTTGCATCTGCAAGGAAATTGGGGAAAAAAAAACAACAAACAGTGGCTTTGGTCCATCTGTTTTTATTACAAAATGTTGGTATTGCTTTGATCTTCTTTAAAGGGGGATGAGATTTCAAATTCTAAGCGTATTTCTAATTTCCTCAAGTTTATGGGGTGTTTCAAGCTGCTACAGCAAAGTGCTCCTGTTTTGTCCCAATATACATTTGTGCTGGTGTAAAATAGAATCTTGTTTGGCATTTTCTCATTTAGAAATTTGGAAATTGCGTGGTGGGGCTGGACACTTCTTCCGGCGCTTGGGGAAAGGAGGCAACAGGAGAACGCAGGGAAGGCAGGGCTCTTCCTGTGTACAAAAGCATTTTTCAGGGAAATAGAACCTGTCCTGTTCTGAGGTACTTACTTAAAGACAACGACCAGGGTGTCAGCCCTGGTTAAACTCTGCTCTTTCTCCCCTGTGGACGTTTCGTTTTAGGAGAGCAATGGCAAACCCCACTGCTCCAGCCTCTTGCTGCCTTACCTGTCAGCACCGAACTGGCCACAGCCGTATCTATCGCAGCCCCGGATCTTGTTCGTGGGATTCCCGTTGCAGATCTGCGCCCAGTGTCTGTGTTGGTGCTGGGGTGGGTGTACGTCCAACTGCTTGGCGAAGACTTCACGTGCAAAAGAGGAAAATGAGGAAAATTCAACTGTGTTCTCAGTACGGTATGACAGAAAGTGTTAAGGTGCAAAATCGGGTGTTTAAAGTGGAAGACGGGAGCTCACGGGAGGTTATAGCTTCAGGAACTGTAGGTAAAAGAACGTTGCGCATCCTGCTATATAGATTTGATCCCTTTTGCTTGAGGTCTTATCTTATGGTACAAACAAAGCAAAGGTATAGGTAAATATTTTTGGTATTAGTTTGTAAAATAAGTCAAACTACTTCCTTCATGAAACCTCTAAACTCTTCAATATGACTCTAAATACACACTTAATCCCATGTTTTATAGTAGCCATAATTGCCCGCAGTACCAAAACTCTTCATCAAACTAGACTGAAAAGGCTTAGCATTATTTATAGCTGAGCAAACATCAATAATTCATTAGTATCTGCCTAAAAATCCATCAAGACCAACTGCGCTTTAGCAATCTCAACTCACCAGTGGACACCAAGCTGACCAGAGCGACCAGGCTGAGGGCTGGCATTTTGTGGCTGCTCCACGTGTGTTCTTTGATGGAATCAAAGACGGTGAGCAGTAGCTGCCTGGGGTATTTATGTGGTTTTGAAAGCCCCAGTCTGTTGTCTTGGCCAATCAGTCTTGAGCAAAATATCACAGCTCTAGGGAAGATGGTGTTGCCATATTAGGCACTGAGGATGTCTACAGACCAACAGTTGGTAGAGCTCATTGGGAAAGATGGATAAAATAATTGGTCTCTTAGCACACAGTAACAGATGGAAACGAGCAATCCCCCCGTTTCAGGAAGCTCTGGTTGAACCGTTTCTTAACACTTTTTCTTCCCCCTCCTGAAGCAAGGGCACACTTTGGCCAAAAATGGTAGGAACCAAGAATATGGTCCAGAGGATTGAATTGGAGGAAAAAGATGGGCAGAACTCCATGGCGGATGTAATCAATCTGTCCTTAATTGCTCATTACAGTACCTTCTACCCAGGTGTAAGTGCCTGTTAGAGCTTTGTAACAGCGCTAGAGAACACATTAAGGTGTAATGTTTTGTGTAGCTCAAGTATTTACTTGCACTAAGATACGCAGATGTTTTTGCATGGAAACATGTCGTCTTTTTGTTTTTTCCTGTTCGGCTGAAATTATCACCTAGCCCGGATTTAATCCATGAGATCTTTTCCCTGAAACCCTGTTTTTTGACAATTCTTATTAATGCACAGAATCATAGAATAGAATCATAGAATTGTCAGGGTTTGCAGGGACCTCAAAGATCATCTAGTTCCAACCCCTCTGCCATGGGCAGGGACACCTCCCACTAGAGCAGGTTGCTCAGAGCCCCAGCCAGACTGGCCTTAAAGGCTTCCAGGGATGGGGCTTCCACCACCTCCCTGGGCAACCTGGGCTAGTGTCTCACCACCCTCATGGTGAAGAACTTCTTCCTAATGTCTAATCTGAATCTACCCAGCTCTAGTTTTGCTCCATTCCCCCCAGTCCTACCACTACCCGACATCCTGAAAAGTCCCTCCCCAGCTTTCTTGTATCCCCCTTAAGATACTGGAAGGCCACAATAGGGTCTCCTCGGAGCCTTCTCTTCTCCAGCCTGAATAACCCCAACTCTCTCAGTCTGTCTTCACAGGACAGGTGCTCCAGCCCTCTGATCATCCTCATGGCCCCTCTTTGGCCACAGACATCTTCAAGGTCTGAAACAATCAGTTGCAAACCCAAGTTGTGTGGCATAGCTGGCATGGAGTTGAAAAGCTCTAGGTTTTAAAATGATTCATTTAGCATTTGCTTGGTTTCAGCTGTTGTAGTATTAAGCAGCCCCCTTAGTGTCTCTCAATCCTTCTGTTTGATTTTTCTGCACTACTCACAGACAAGCATTAGCCTGGGGCAAGGACTAGATGAGCTTTAAAGGTCCCTTCCCACCCAAACCATTCTATAATGTTGCAGTTGAGATTTCTCAGTGCATTCCCCATTTTTCCTGGGTCAGCTGGAAGGTGCAAACCTCTCACCTTGGGCGTGAGGTAGCTCAGAGGCCAAGCTGATGGGATTGCTGTGTTGGGCAATGAAGGTGTTCATATAACCGTTGGTAGGTGCAGTTGTGAAAGACACGACTTGGCCGCTTGGCACACAATAACAGAAGGATATGGAACAAGCGGCCGGTGTTGCAGAGCCCCTGGGAGCCCCAGTTGCACCATTTCCTTCCCTGCAGCTGGGAGCGGGCGAGGAGATGGAGTCAGCGCGGAGCCCTGCCAGGAGCCGGTGGGCTGCCTTGGGAAATGTGGACTTCTTCCTCTTGCATGAATGGTGTGAGCTCCTCCTTTTGCCCCTTTTGTGTCAGTATTAACTCCCCTGGCTGTGCAAGTCCCTCTGAAGTCTTCTGATGGTCTGAGCAAGAGCGCAGCAGGCGCAGGCGAGTGCTGGGGCTGTGTCAACAGGCGGGGAATGAGTTAAGCCTGGTGAGGACCAGGAGAAATCCCTACTTTGCTATTTAGAATCATAGAATCATAGAATAATAGAATAATTAAGGCTGGAAAAGACCTCTTAGATCACCGAGTCCAGCCTATGACCTACCACCACCACCACCACTCAGCTAAAGCCTTTCCAAAGCCCCTGTGAGCCTGCTGTGTAAGTGCTGTAGTGTTTCAGGAGGGTTAAAAAAATCAAAATATTATTTAAAAATTTAGCTGTAGAAGAATTGTCCTGTGCCATTCACAGCACAAGCTTTCGCAGTGAAAAGCAAGCTGGCACCACTTAAACCAAATCGCACTCACTGTTTATTCAGGCTTCTGATCCCCTGACGAGGCTGAGACAAGGGGAATTTTGCCACCACAATTAATTAAGCTTTGTGTGCGCGTGGCTTAAGCTGTAGTATCACTGGAAAATCAGCAGGTTGCGCTGGCTGATCAGCCAAAAGCCGTGCTCAGATGTGTCATTGTGAGCAGCTAGCAGGCTGGAGGAGATCTGACTCCCCTTCACTGCCTGCTTGCTCTGCCCCTGCAGCTTTGGGTTATGTATTTACATGGACGCGCTGATTCTTCATTTGTAGCAAAATTAAAGTGGTTCCCGGGGGAGGTGAGGGGGACGCAGCAGGTTAAGCACTTTTCACAGGTGTAGTAAATTTATTTCTGTAATTTCTTCAAAGAAAGAAATCTGTCGTCAGGACACAGCCAGCTGCCCCTGAAGCAGCTTCTCTGCTTCTCCAAGGCTGCGGTTGAGTTAGTAAATACGTGAGCCTGCAGCACTTGTGGAGAACTTTAGCTCCCAGTGGTGTATTGGTAGCCTTGGCTCAACAAGCCCTGTCCTGTTAACAAGAGCTTGTTGTCCCGAGAAAGTCTTCAGTTGATGTACTAATGGAAAGAAATGCCTCACTTGGACAAAAATAAACTCAGGTTTGCCAAGGCAGTCCTGAAGCAGGAGACTGGGGAATAGGAGCGAGTTACTTCACTAATGTTGGTTTATGGGTTTGGTGATGGCCCCCAGAGAAGATTTGGGTTTCAGCTTCACACAGTTAATTTTTTTTCTCCCCAGCTGCACTAAAAAAAAGCAGAACCCAGCCCAAAACCTGTGACAGCACCGCAGAAATTCAAAGCCATTTGTAAAGAAGCAGCCCTTTAATAACGCAGTTTTCCATACACAATGTAAGTGAAATTTCTGGCTTATTGAAGAAATCTTTGTGTTTGGCTACAAAAAGAGCAGAGAAGTCCAAGACAAGGCAGCTGCATCACGGTTCACTGCGGTACTGCCGAGCATTGAGGACCTGCCACCTCCCATCCCTCATCCCTTCCCTACTGCTTCAGCCTTCACCTACCAGTGCAGTGACGTGCAGCGTATGACAGCAGCTTTTACACGTGTTAGGCCTTGCTTTGGGTCTGGTTATGTTTAGACAACCTCCAGCATTTTGTTCATGGACACTTTTTAAGTGGAACAACTGTTTGAGGCTCAGTGGCTTCCACTTCACTAGAGTGACTACCTATAGCCAAGCAATGTAATGAACACACGAGTGGGGGCTGAAGGCTTTGCCCCTGGCGTGCAGCTGCCCATTTATTTACAGGTAGCGAGTAGGATCAGAAAAGTCGCAGTTCTGGATGTGGACATGGGACGTAATTCCTCGGTAGACCTTCTGCATCTGCAGCATGACACCGATTTTCTCTCCCTTCTTGATGGAGCCGCTGTACTTGATGGGTTTGATGTAAAACATCTTAATGCAGAATCCTGTGAACAGGGCAGAGGGAGAAGAGGGGAAACAGTTGGTCCTGTGAGATGGTTTAAAAGCCTGGCAGAGTCGTAACGTTCAGCAGCAAAATACAAATTAAAAAATTGAGATGCAGCAACAGAAAAAGTTACAGAAAATGCTGTGGTGCTCCTATAGCATCAAGAGGAAAGACTAGAAAAAGAAATAACGGGGAAGAGGATGGGGAAGGGGACTAAGGTGGGTAAAACTGCATGAGCAAGTCAGAGGCTGTTCCTTTAGTTATCCAAAATGCTCAAAGGGACCAGCTTCATCCCTTGACTTTTTTAATAGAGGTGAAATGCTGTAATCCTTTTAATCAATTTTCCTGCATTAACAGAGCCTGAATTTCAAAGTTACAGCTTTCACTCAGATTCACATGCAAGCACACTGCACTTTGGTTTGGGCTCGTGATTTTTGACTCAGCTTAAAACTCTATAAACAAACGGGACTGTTTTGCAAACAGGCTTTGCAAGACACCCGCCTTTGAGCTCCGGTACCTGATCCTGAAAGCTGGAGCCCGTTGTCGATGGCGTTGCCGTTTCCATAGGGCCTGGCTTGTTTGTCGATCCTCCCTGTGAAGGGTGCGTACACCACCGAGCCATCATCACACACTACGTCCACTCCCCTGTGCTTCCTCCCTCCTCTGAAGAAGAAAAGCAAGGTGAGTTAGCCCGCGGCAGAGCATCTTGCCGGCTACAGACCCTCCTCTCACCCATTCTTTCACCCTTATTTCTATTCTCAAGTTTCAGGCTCAGCCATCTCCCCTCATCCCAGCCCAGGACCTGGGGTTGTTGTATCCACCACAGCCCTGGGAGTCACAGCCTCTGATTCTGTTGGCAGATTGACCTGAGCAGATTTTCGCCCATTCTGCTGCAGCAGCTAGAAAAAAGAAGAACAGAAGATGAAACCCACGAGCTATACAGGCAATTTCCCAGCCTGTGTTGTTTAATCAGTAACAAGGACCCCTTGGACTTCGCTAATGATAGATCAGGTGTCAGGGAACTAGAAAGCTGTTCATCTTTTAAAGGAAGTCAATTTTAGAGATGTAATGAAACAGTGATTTTTTTGTGTTGTGCTTTGTCCAGTGATGTTTGAGGGTACTTAAAGCAGCAGCTTCAAAGAAAACGTGCACAACAACTAGACCTGTAAGGGACATGGTTAAGTGACCTACTCCTCTCCTATTGTTCAAGGGTGAACGTGCTGTGTTCACATGGCAGACCTGAGGATGGAGCTATGGGATATCTCTGCCTGGAAGGTGACCTGAGCCACTCAGGATCTTGGGATACTGAGCTGCAACTGTAAAAAAATAAGGCTGAGACCCACCAAGTCCGTTCCTATTCCCTAACAGGGGATCCAGTCAAAGACACAAGATATCATCTACCGTTCACTAACGACATTTTCTGTTTCCCAGGATTTCTATATTAATGTGCCAAAGTAGCAGCCAGTAGAGTTACATCCTCCTGTTTTTCACTCCAGACTCCAGCTATCATCACCCACAGTCAAACCCGTGCTGATCCTACAGTCATGGAGATGTCTGAGAGAGAGAGGACACTTAGAGGGGAGAAGCAGGGTAAGGCAACACCAAACTTGGTACCTTCTACAAGGCTCTAACAGCCCTTCTCCCTCCAAAACCTACTAGGGTTTCCCAGGGGATTCTTTAGCAAGAATTGGGCTGGTCTAGCAAGCAGCAACCAGCTGAGGTTTATTCACGTGTGTGAACAGCTCGACAGGCACCATCCCTGTGTACACAAACAGGGGAAACGCGCTGGCAGCAAAGGGCTGGTGCTAAAAGGGTGCAGGAAATCTCTAATGTCTTCCTCAAGCAAAGCAGCCCTTTGTTCTAGGTAGCCTTCATTTATTTTAACGAATTGTGTATTCTTTGTGAAATCAAAGGTGATGACATCAAATGCAGACACAGCCCTGGGACCACTCAACAAGCTGATCTGGAAGTAAAAGGCTTTTAAGAAAACATGCATGTGGCTGGTAACCAGTGCGCCTCAGCTGATTCTTTCTGATTCAGTCAACATTATTACTCCAAGAAAATTTTGTGACAACTCTTTTATCGTAGCTAAAAAGGACTTTTCCGTGGAGTTTTCTATGCAATGGGAGAGGGGCTATTTTCCAAAGCAAAAAATGTCAGAGAATAAAACAATTCCTTACAGGTATACTTCATTTAAACAAACAAAACCAAAACCAAGCCAACCACAAAAAAGGCAAGCAAGGAAGAAAAAGAAAGTAGGTTACAATGAGCAACGTTTACTAAAATCCAGCTAACTCACCACTGGAGATGGCAATCACGAGGAGGACTGCTGTGACTCTGTGCATTTTCATGTGCCTTGAGAGTTCAGTTTTCAAAGTGAAAGCTCTGAAATACTTTGCTTTCTATTTATACATCCTAACACGAGGCTGTAGCCAAATTTTTCGAGCCAATCAGAATATTTATATGGCCTCATTTGTTTTGTTTGCGGATTGAGGTCAACAGCAAGAACTAAGAACAGCCTTCGAAGTGTACCACCAGCCTGGCTACTTGGTGGTGTAGAGGTTCCACCTTATTTAGCAATTGCAGCTCTGTGGTTTTGTTTGGCGTTGTTTACTACAAACCCATGAGTATTAAACTCAAATTTTAAGGACAATTTGTATCCCTGCCTGTTGCACAATCCTGAAGTTTAGCAAGACGGTTGGGTGGAGAAGGGAAAATAGTTCAAGTCAACTTTAAAGAACTAGCTGGACAAATGGATGCCTTGCCCTCCCGCTATGGCTCTTGCTTCATGGAAGGAAGTTCAGCCAGGCGGACAAGCTCTGTGCCATACATCACACCCAACCTCATACTGGAAAAATCTGATCAGGCAACCTGTGAAATGAGACCCTCGCACCCCATTTTTATTTGCCAGCTTTGTTAATGCAACCAGATATTGCCAGGTGATGAGCCTTCAGCGTTAACAGTGGGAGAGACACATGTTTACAATCTTCACTGTGCCTGAACGGAGAATGTTGTAAACCCTATAATAATGTGGTTGAGCAAAATTACAGGAAATCGAAGAAAAAGAACATTGGAGCATGAACAAGGCAACCTTGAATGTTGTTTCTGGGAAGGGAGGGAATGAGATGCCCAGGTTTACAGCCAGGAGCTGGAAGTTGTTTTTCTTCTCGGCTTTTTGGTTGCCTGGTCTGTGCTGTTGCGAGCCACTAATCGTTTTGTTTCTCTGTGCAATTAAAAATGGCGTGCCCAAGTTAGATACGGCTTCAGGTCAGGGCTCCCAGCCAAGATGTTGGCTGTGCCCTTGCTGTCTCTCTTTGGTGGCACCAGATGGGTGGTAACTGGCTTTACATCCCAAAACAGAACCAAGAGCAGTTTTGCTGTACAGGATTCAAACCCCGTCCTTGCTGGAGATGGAACCTCAGCTGCTGGTGGATGCCGCTGAACAGAAGTTGTATTTCATGGGAAAACAAAGTGATCCCACCAGGATGTCTTCAAGACATGTGCTGCCTTCTTCTGTTACCTAGTAAAGTAAAGTATCATCCAACTACAGCATTTGTCTGTTATACAGTGACAGGGTAACAGCTTGGCTTGGACGGAGCCAGCACCTGAACCCAGCTGAAGCTTGGCTGGAATGGGATTCATAGCTTGGTGGAGACCACGTGAGATGTTTCAGCTCCAGCCCATCTACCGCAAATCAGCAAGACGAGGAGGAGAGGCATGCTGGTCCTGCTACATGAGGGGTTTTAAACCTGCTGCCACCTTCCCACACCCCACACTCCAACCCAAGCCATTCCATGATTTGAATCCCTGTGTGATTTTTTCCTCCAGAAGAAACACTCCTGGTTTACTCTTTTTCTGCTCATCAGATATTACATGTAGAGAGGGGAAAAAAATCTGTTTAAGAGTAACATTTTGAACCAATCTGTTTAGGCAGAGGAGCGGAAAAAGACGATGGTACCCAGCTCCCTGTACAATGCTTCTTGTGCCCAGGGCTCAGCTAAACCACTGCAGATAAAATTGCAATACCTTAAGTTCATTTTGTTAATTACTAATTTTGTTCGTGATCTACCAGCCAAGATCAAAGAGGAGAAAAGAATAAGTAATTCTGTGCATTTCCTCAGAAGCTCAGAAAATGAGCTTTTTTCTTTTTTCCTAATTCTGTTACTAATAACTATCCTGAAGGCTGGATACTTCCTCAGTTTCAAGTTGCACACTCAGCTTCGTGCAGTGGAGGTGAACGTACCATGGTGAGATGCAACAGGAAAACCCATTAGCTTCAAGGCCATTCCTCAAACACAACGGCAAGGTCTCTTGGCCAGCGACGCATCACATCTCTGATATTTCTCTGACCCACACGAGAGAAGCCACCACAGCTAACTCCCGGCCATGTCCCAAATTAGTGGCATCTCCAATACGCGTGTGCACCTGCGTTACACTATGATGTTGGGAAGCACTTCCTCACAGAAAGGGCTATAAAATGCTTGAATGGGCTGCCGAGGGAGGTGGTGGAGTCACCGTCCCTGGAGGGGTTTAAGGCCAGACTGGATGCCACACTTAGTGGCAGGGTTTAGCTGAGTGGTGGTGTTAGGTCATAGGCTGGACTCGATGATCTCAGAGGTCTTTTCCAGCCTTAATTATTCTATGATTCTGTGAGATTTGGCTTAAGAGCCTTTTGGAAATCTGGATTCCCAGGTTGCGTATTGGTTTCTTCAGGGACTTTTCATAACCTACTGCCTTGCTTCTTCTGGCGGGTGGAGGATGGGAGGAGTGCAAAGGTCTGCAAAGCGCGGCTCCCTGCCTCCCTCCGTCAGTTTGTGGCGTTGTTTTGATTTTGCTAACCGAGTTGAAAAGTTTGCACAGAGCTAATTGAGTGAATTAAACATGGTAAAGACTAAATTGCTTGCTGACATTTACCATTATACCCTGAGATAAAGATCAGGGAGGTAGAGAGTGATTAGTGGGGATTTGTGTGCACTGGGTGAGAGCAGCAGCTGCTCCACTCGCCTCCTTTGTGCCCACCACGCTGCGTTTCATGGGGGTTACAGCTTAATTCTGTGTTTCAATAACATTCCAAGAAAAGCACACAACCTCCCAATTTCTTCACACGTTGCTTGTTTCAAGCTGTAGCCAAAGGTGGGGTGGTTGGTTGTTTTTCTTCTTAGAAAGGTGGCAGCAATTGGCAGTTACTTGATTTTACATTGCTGGCTAGTGTGTGGAAGAGTTAAAGCAGGCCAGGAGGAGCAAAAGCGAGGGCAGAGGCTGGTGGATGTAGGCTGTGAAGGGCTCTTTTGCTAAAGGAAAGATGGGGAAACCACGTGGGAGGTAAGTGAAACAGGACTGGGCTATTCTTCATGTCCTGTGGTGCTGGGAGCCACTGGAAAGCAGAGGTAAAATGTGTGGGTGAGGAAGACAAGCTTCTTCAGCAGTAGCTGCAGAACCTAGATAGCATGCATGGCTGGAAGGGGGGAAAATACCACAAAAACCCCTAAATGCTGCAGCTTTGTAGGCTTTGCAGGACCCCCTGTGGTTTGTGGATACCTGCTGTGCTGTGGTTGGGGGTACCAGAGGGGAGGGGAGTGCCTTGCTTGCTAAGGGGTGAGTGAGTAAGTAGCAAACTGGTAAACTCCTCCTATGCAAGCAAGCATTGCAGTGCAATCAAATTAAATGTAATTTGCAAAAGATTAAATTTAAAAGACAATGATATTAAATCCTAGCTCCAAAACCTCATCAAACTCCCTAAAAGCAATTTCCAAAATTGTAACCATGCTGGGATCTAATAAAGTTTTCATTAAAGAGGAAGCGTTTGCCTCAGCCTGTCACTGAGCCATATGAGGGTTTGTTGTATTTCCCCCCCACTCCCGGTTATGGAAGGGATGCAAATAGCAGTAAGAGTTTCCTTTTTGTTGTACTGAGGCGTGACAGAGTTTGTTGGCAATGCCCTAAAGCCTGTGAATTCCCAACTAACTTCTGCTAAAACTGCTGTTTGCTCCTCCCTTCCATTTCGAGCTTTAGCTACCACAGGTAAGCTGAGGCTCACAGCCTGCTCAGAGTTTTACTTTATCAGAATTACCCGACACATAAACCAAACAGACAGGAGCCTTCTCATTTTCTTCTATTCGCTACTTAGAACAACCTGAAACACCTTAACTGTGCTTAAAAGACCCTTAGATTCCAATAGAGCAAAATCCCTGGGTATGGGAAGACCATAGTGGAGAAGAGAGGGTGGTTTCATTACCGAAATATTAGGCTTGGGAAATATCTAGGTTTTGCAACATTCTAGTTTCATTTCTAGTATGAAACTAAGGGTAATAAGCCCCGAGGCACGGCACTGCTAATGTCTGCTATCGATGTCTTACTTTTCTTTTCTTTCTTGATGGTGGCAAATGCTACACGTGAGCCATTCAAGGAGGTGTGAGCTGTAACCCCATTGCCAGCTCGCTTTCCCTCTTGCTGTGCTGGGTTGTGCTGCCTGTGTCTCCTAGAGACTGCCAAGTGCAGGAAAAGAGGCCTCAAATTAGTCAAAAAGCTGTCAGTGTGGATAATAACTTCTTGTTTCTGTTAATTATGGTTATATAAAAGAAATAAATTGGAAGAACGGGGCTTTCAAGAGAGCACTCTGGTGCCCAAAAGCAGCTGCTTCATCTGCCTCCCCTTCTCTGATGGATTCCTTTAAAGAAATACAAGCTAGTTTATCACCAAAAAGTTGGTTTTGGGTTTTTAAAAATTATTTCTTACTTTTTTAAGAGGAAGCATTTTTGTTGTTAGCTTGTAATGGATTCCTGAAATGCACCATCCAGCTGGTGTAATGGGCACTGAGGGAAAGGATGGTAATGAAACCCAATTTAACTAATGAGTGTAATTTAGAGAGAGGCTTTATTGCAGAATTTAGCGGGAAATAGTTTAGAAACATTCAGCCTGTGGAAAAGAAGACTTTTGTGGTTCCTTAGAAAAACCTCGCTTCAGTCTGTAGAAACACATTGCGGGTTTTTTATTAGTTAATGTGAGCAACCGAAGATGCCGTGTGCAATGATGGCAATACAAGTGTCTCTCCAGCACTTCCCTCTCTGCACCCAGTCTTTAATTTAGCCTGTTGTCCATAGAATGATGGACTGGTTTGGGTTGGAAGGAACCTTAAAGATCACCTGGTTCCCTCCCCCATGCCATGGGCAGGGACACCTCCCACTAACCCAGGCTGCTGGCTGGTAGCGTTAGTTGTTAGCTTTAAACCTGTACTTTAATGTGCAGAGCTTTCTGTTGGCTCTTGCAGAAATTTCTTTGGGGTTCTGGGCCCCTATTCAGCATGGTGGGGTACAAAGGGATGAGCTGCACAGCCCCATGTCGCCTCCTCCCCACTGCAGGGCATCAGCCCCAAGATTCCCCTCATGTCCTGGGGTTGTGATCAGACTCTGTGTATTCTCTATTTGGTCTTCTGGGTTTGGCAGTATTTGGGGAAGTTTTACTCTTCCAACAAACCTATTGAACAAGAGCTCATCTTGGCACAGCTGGGCTCATCCAGGAGAAGCCTGTGCTTTCAGGGGAGGTTTAGGTTGGACATTAGGAGGCACTTCCTCACAGAAAGGGTTATTAAACACTGGAATGGGCTGCCCAGGGAGGTGGTGGAGTCACCATCCCTGGAGGTATTCAAAAAAAGACTAGATGCCACACTTAGTGGCAGGGTTTAGCTGGGTCGTGGTGGTAGGTCATAGGCTGGACTCGATGATCTAAGAGGTCTTTTCCAGCCTTAAAAATTCTATGATTCTGTGATTCTATGAAGCCTGGTCCCAGCCAGGTCCTGGCTTTGAACACCTGAGAAACAGGGAAGTGCAGCATTTGCCCTAAAGGTGTTTAGGAGATGGGAGCTCTGAGCAACCTGCTCTAGCTGCAGATGTCCCTGCTCCTTGCAGGGGAATTGGAATAGATGAGCTTTAAAAGTCCCTTCCAACCCAAACCATTCCATGTTTCTATGAACTGGACTGTGCACGGGATGGTGAAAATGGCTGGGCTGTCGCTGCCCTCTGATGGAAAGCAGGCGAATACCATCCTGCTGACCCTTGGCTCCCTGGATCTTTCTATCTGGCTATACAGCTAGAGATAAAATACCTCTTTGTGTGTAGATATCTATTTGCCACACATGCTGCTCCTCCTTTGATTAAGGGAAGCCTGGCCCCAGTTCTAGGGTTTATGGGGATGCTCATTGGCATCTGCCCAGTGGGACTGGGGTGCACTGGTGCGTGCAGCCACTGGCAGCTCAGATGCACTGTGATTCTTTTTTCTTTCTTTTTCTGCTTTAAATGTGCAACCCTTGCCATGCCCACGTGCTGAGGAAGGGGTGAGTGTGCAGTGCAGAATGAGTCCCTCGCCTCGTTGCAGGACATGCTCTTTGCCTGTCATGAAATGCTGAGCTGCTGGCTGCTGTTAGCAGAGGATCGTGGGCAGAAGTGGAGAAGTTGCTTTGCTTTTCCTTCATTGCAGCATCTGCTTGTCCCTGTATCTCCTGCCATCCAAGGTGCTCCGCCACCTTTGCTTTCATTTGGAAGAAGGAAGACTGACATTTATCTCACCTTGAATAGTTTAATTCAAAATCCCAAACCAGGTCTTGTGGTTTCCAGGATCCCAAATTTCCTTTGTACAGGTACCCCAACCCCCAGGATCAGCTCACAAACAACTTCTTTGGCATTAGAACTGCATTATACTGGATCTTTGAATATGAAAGCACATAAAGATGACTATACAAGTAAGTGATACAGCTGTTGTGGTGACTGTTACTCTTTTGCATTCAGCAGATTTTCTTTTGCACTTTAAGAGGAGCGGTTGTTGGGGTTTTAAAAGGTGGAGACAGAAAATGTGATGCGGGAGTTGAGGCTGGTTTTGCTGGTAGGCAGAGGCAGGTACTGCCTATCCCTGTCACCTTCGGGCTGGCAGAGCCCTGCCCTTGTGAAAATAAAGACTGTGTGGGAATGGCCCCTTGGCAGGGCTCTGAACGGAAACCGTATAATTATAAACCACTGTCTAGCCTAAAGTGCTGCGAAGTGTTGAAGCTATCGTATTTCCACGGCGCGTTCAAGGGTATTTTTAGCGTTGGTGGAAAAAGTTGCTGACTCTAGGTCAGGTAACCTCTCCTCAAGACTATGGTGCTGATTCAGTTAACCGTTTGGTTAAATGTTTCTTATGATGAAGCCTTTCTCCGTTCCTCTGCCTGTGGAAGAGGATTTGGCCTGGAGTACAGGCGTGGAGAAAGATCAGCATGGGGAAAGTTTAGCTTGCACCAGGGAAAGTTTAGGTTGGTTATTAGTAAAAATTCCGTCCGCAAAAGGATTGTCCAGGCTTGTCCCAGGCTGCCCAGGCCAGTGGTGGAATTGAAAAGCCACGGAGATGTGGTGCTGAGGGACACAATTTAGTGGTGACCTGGCAGTACTGAGTTAATGGTTGGACTTGATTGTAAAGGTCTCTTACGACCAAAACAATTCTATGATTCTGTGAGTTAAGCATTAATTTTGGGCCTCCAGACTGAAAAGATGGAGCTTCTCCATCCTACAGTGCCACAAAGGCCAGGCTTAAACAGTAGCGATGGGAGAGAGCTGTGCCTGGAGGAACCAGCCT
>WEIS01040548.1:9251-23560 GCA_013389965.1 Todus mexicanus
TTTTTTTTTAAATCCCTCTTGGAAAATACCACCTTGAACTGTTTCCACTGTTTCTAAGAAACTGTCACACCACCTACTGATTTAAGCATTAATAAAAAAAAATAAAGGCTGCTCGCCCGGCTGGGGCTGTCACCGCGACTCTGCTCCAACCTCTCTGGGTGTCCACCCCAAAAAGGGGCAGAAGGTTCCCAGGAGGACCCCATCTCGGGTTCAGGAGGGGATACACCCCAAGGTCTCTCTCATGCCGGGCGTCCCAAGTGAGGGCAGACAAGCCCCGGCTGGAGCTGGAACCGGCCTTTCCCGAAATTGCGCGCTTTCCCAAGATTCATGCTCCGTTTTCCTGGCGCCCCCACCCCCAAGCATTCCTTTCGGTAATTACTACGCCAGGTTTTAGGTTTCCGCTTCAAACCATTAGTGGAACTGGAATCAGTACAGGCACTTTAACTGTCCTCTCCGTGCATCATTAGCAAGGAAAAACATTTAAACAACTGACATCAGACTGCATTTACATTTAAAATTCAATCTCCAGGACCTTCAGACAGAGAAATTCAGATCATCGGGGCAGGACGAGGCTTTGCTTTTGCTTAAAGCTGCTGAAAGACACTGAGGAGCCACCTGAGTCAAGCTTTCTGCTTTAAATAAAATCTGATTTTTGCCTGTAGCAGCATTTATAGGGGGAAAAAAGAAGGGGGAAAAAAAGAAAAGGTTTTCTGCAGAGTTTTGAATGTCTTGAAAGACAAGACTTAACAGGAAACGGTGAGGAAAGCCTACGGCAAGTACTTAGCTAATGCAGGCATCACACCACTTTTTCCACAACTCCTGCAGTCGTTTCAAGATAAAATTCCCTGTCAAAAAACAGACAGATTAATTCAAAGGTAACGGGGGGGGCAGGGAGGGGGAGGTGAAGGAGGAGTGATTTACAGCAAAATCACCTTAAGTCACATGTTTCTCTCCATATTTCACATCGAATGCTTCCAATCACGCTTTAATTGAAAATAGCTCCTTTCTTTTTTCAGTCCCCATCCTGAAAAACTAATTTAGGGGGAGCCCGGCACGGCAAATTGGAACTATTTCCACCAAGCTGAGTGTCTGTTCCAGGCTCTGGCAGAGCAGAGCAGCTGCTAATGGTTTCAGACCGCCACAAAGAGCTCAATACACGCACAGACACTTGGAAAAAAAAAATATAACCAAACCAGAAACAAGCGAATTTCACAGTGCAGCACTTCTGCAACCAACCGCTCAGCACCCAAGACTTATAAACACGCACGTTCTGTCGAGCAGAGGCTAAAATATGCTTGCAGGTGAAGGCGCAGCCTGCAAAAGCTTCTTGAAAACAACCCTCTGAGACAAAACTCTATGTCTTTAACAGCTTTAGAGTGTGCAAAAGCTGATACCGCACATCAAAGTATTGTCAAGCAGGGGAAAGAGCTTCAAAATAAAGGCTTGTTCCTCTTGTAACCAAAAGGAGTGAGGCCGGGGCCGGGGGAAATAATGAACATGATTGGGGCAGAATGAGATCACTGGGTTTGCTCAGCCCAAGGAATAAGTCAACTATTTTAAAAAGGGTTTTCCACTTCTGGACTAATACAGACATTATCTAATAACTTCTTCCAGGAAAATGATGATCTAATCTGCACGGGGGGAGGAAAGAACCTGATTAAGAGGCAAAATGAAGCACAAACCTACCTGCGTTTACAGCATTACTGCAGCACTTGGGGCTAAGAGCAGCCTCCTTAGAGCAGGGTAAGCAGTTAAGTGAGGTAAGATGAGAGGGAGTTACACACAGGGTAGAAAATCCACGCTGGGCTAAATCACCTGGGAATCCAGCTAGTTACTAGTACAGATGCTCTTACCCAGGGTTAAACCTTACTTATGCTGCTTCGTCTTTATGCTTAAACCAGTTTAAACAGAAGCCACGCTAAGGATTTGCAGCTGGATAACACGACAAAACCTAAACCCGCTATTTGGCTCTCGAGTTGCCACCTAGAAGAGGCTCCAGAAGGAAGAACCGAGTTCATGTGTGGGCAGAGCTCGACGTCATGATAGTTACTTCTGTGAGATATATTGTAAAGGCTTCGTTTGGGAGAAGCAGTTTAGATTTCTGTATAAACACAGCCAAGGTGGCTACAGGATGTTCTTCCCCGCTGGGTGAAAACCGCCCCGTACCTTCCACGATGTCCCTCTTGTAGTCGCTGTCGTTGTCGCTGTCCGTGGGGCGATAGTAGATGTAAAAGCCTTGGATGGGCGTGTTGTTGTTGCTGGATGTGATGTACTGAAAGGGAATTTGAAAATGCTGCGTTAGAGGAGAAAAATGTTCACGGAGTCCTGCTCGGCTGTCAACACTGAATATCTTATCGCCCTGAAATATGCATTTTTTTAAATCATGTTGTGTAAGAGAAGTGCAGGGGGAGGTTTGCACAGAAAGCAGTTGAAAAGAGGAGGGAAAGAGACTGAGCTGGGGCTGACACTTTCCTCCCCCATCGTTTTCCAAACCATCAATTAGGGTTTGACCACAAACGGCCTGAGAATTTGTGTGATTAATGGAAATGGAAAAGTTCAGGCCGTTTTTACTTCAGAAAGAGTTGAGGTCACTCTAAAACGCAGCTCAGGAATATTTTACTTGAACTTATGCAGCCTCCTGAGGAATGGGAGGTTATTTAAAGTTTATTATCCTTAACATCTCTTAAGGCTGAGCTTGCAGAGCAAACTAACACTGGGAACTCTGCACGTTAAATCCTCCAAAGTATACCAAGGGGTTAGGTTTCAAAACAAGAGCAAAGAATTTCTGTGGCTTTCAGTAAGGGCTTTAAAGTACTTGTTTACAAAAGATGAGGTAACAGGGGGAAAGGAAAAAGGTTTCTCTACGGCAAAGCCTCTGCTGGATGCAAGGTTTTCAAGGCAGTGCTCACTACCAGCCATCGCTGCCTGAACCGACAAAACCAGCAGGGACTGCAGGAAACAAAGCGAACTTGCCCACAACCCCCGGCACAAAGAGGGGTTTGGCTGGAGCTAAGCCCGCTGGTGCCTCTCGACACATCTGCACCAGAGCAGGTGGACCCAGGCGGCTGCAGTCTCTCACTGGAGCTGCCAACTGGCCTCTCATCTGGCGTAACCTGACGTGGTGCCTGGTGTTCCCAGGAGCCGGGACAGGGGGACAGCAAGGCACAGGGAGGCCTGGGAGACCGTGCAAAAGGGAGCAAACAAACCTCAGTGCTGCTGAGGAGGAGGAAAAAGGGGTTGAAGAAGGGACTGATATGCAGGTGGCTCAAGAAGTTACCCGATTCTACCACAGGAGCATGAAGCGTCTTGGCCCTCTTCTAGGAACAAGGTCACCTGAGTCTCAGAGGTGAAATCACCACTTGCTACTCTTAAACCTTGACTTTTGAGAGCCACAGCAGTAGAACTAGGCCTGCAGCTGCGAGGAGAGCAGGAGGCAACTACACCTACCGTCCATTTCAACATGATTTGCGTGTCACTGATGGCTTCAGTGTAAGCGATGTGAGGTCCCGTGATGGGGCGGTTGGAAAAGCGGCTGGTAAACCCGGCGACTTGGTACGGGCGAGACGCGGCGCTGCGCGGGCTCTCCCCATAGTTGTTCACAGCGATCACGCGGAACCTATACATTTCTCCTTTTAAGGGAAAAAGGGGAAGAGAGAAGCCATTGTAACAAAACAAGCACTAGGAACGGGATTCACAGAGAGACTAAACAGATTAGGAAGTGCTTTTTGCACGACACCCAACGAGAAGTAGGACTCGTTGCCACAGACTTAATGGGAATATCAGAAACATAAACAGCTTCTGAAAGCGATGAGGAAAATGTGCTCAAGAAAAATCCAAAGGCTGATACACCCAGAGATGGAGATGCCTCCATCAGCTCGGGAAGTCCTTAAAACTGGTGGGCACTGAGAAGATGCTTCAAAGGATACCCACTGTCACCCGTTCCCCTGCTCTTGCACCTTTTCTCCCAGTTTTGGGGGAGAAATTGGGACAGCTGGTTTGCCATTAATGTGGTTTTTTTTGCTTTCTGAGTGCTTACTAGAAGCACAATTAAGTTAAAACCAGCAATAATACACAACCCTCCTCACCACATGAACAAATACTAAATTTATGGTGGGTTTTTTCCATTTGGAAAGCCAGAAATCAACTTGAATTCTTGAAACGAGCTCCTATTGCACACGCAAAATGCCCTAACTGGCCAGAAAAGGGATAATCCAAGCAGAAATTAAACTGAAACGACTCAAGAGGAAGAAGAGAAGGTTTATAGTACCCGGCTCCAAATTCCGCACTTCCACAGACAGCTTGGAAGGAGAAATATTCTCAGCTGCCACCAGCCAGTCGCTGTTTCGACCCAGGCGCTTATACTCCACTTTAAAGGCAGTGATGGGGGAGCCCCCATTTGCTCGTGGTATCCACGTGACGTAGACAGATGATTCTGATGCTGTGGAGATTGTGGGTCGGTCGGGAGCTTCTGGAACTGAGACAAGAAATTCAGTTAGGAGAGGATTAGAGTCAGTGGAAGCTTCATTTTCTGCGGCGACTGATTAAAGGTGACGATTAAGTTAGACTTAACAAGGAGAATCTTAAATCCTCCTGTAATAACTACTGGAGAATATGTGGGAAGGGTGAAAAACAGAAGAATTTGTTACTTTATAACAATCAGAAAAGACGTGGTGTTGCACTACTCCAGCCCATCTCTACATGGAAATGTGGACACATACTGAGTGAACAGGAAAAATTACAGTTTTCTAGAACCCCCAATTCCCCCAGAGCCAACAAGGCCTCAGCCCACTGACACTAACGAGCACCAGGGGAACGCGAGCAAATGGAGCATGCAGCGAAGGACGCGCTTACTGACCTCGCTTGGAGTTACAGACCGCAGCGGAGCAGAGAGAAGGGAGAGAGGAGGTATTAGTGAACCTGCTGATGACCAACCAGAGCTTTACTAAACTTCCTTGCGTTCATTAATACGGAGCTGGGTGCCGAGGAGAGGAGGAACTGAGCAAGGAACAACCACCCAGTTGCTCTGGGGGCATGAAGAAGGCTGAGCATTTGCAGCCAGGCACATGTAAGGTGTATCCTGTGTGGCTCCTCCGGCATTTAGTGCTGTCACAAGCGTGCAATGCTCAGCTGTTCGCTCGTGTTATTAAACCTCTCCTCTCCCCTTTGGTTTTACCCAAAATTTTAGATACCAAGTCACCTCTGAGGTCTCAGCCCTTGAGTAAACTTGCTTGAATAAGGCCAATGAGTTTAAAGGTTAGGATGATGACAAAAAGGACTATAGCCGGGAAGCCAGGCTAAAAAATCACAGCTACTGGGAAAGTGGTTCTATGTTCTTCTAGCACAAGGGTGGTGAGGAGCAGCTGAGGGAACTGGGCGTGTTGAGCCTGGAGCAAAGGAGGATCAGGGGAGACCTTCTGGCTCTCCACAACTCCCTGAGAGGAGGTTGGAGCCAGGTGGGGTCAGTCTCTGCTCCCAAGGAACAAGTGACAGGACGAGGAACCAGCCTCAAGTTGTGTCAGGGGAAGTATAGATTGGATCTGAGGAACAATTTCTTGCCCACTGTCAAGGGTTCCCCAGGCCTGGCCCAGGCTGCCCAGGGTGGGGGTGGAGTCCCCCTGATCCCTGGAGGGGTTTCCAAGCCGTGGAGATGTGGTGCTGAGGGACACGGGGCAGTGGTGCCCTGGCAGGGCTGGGGGAATGGTTGGACTCAGCTATCGTCATGGTCTTTTCCAACCAAAATGATTCTGTGACTCTTGCCACCAGAACTAACCCTGTGCCTGGGAATCCTCAGGAAAACAGTCAGAACAGGTATAAGCCACCCTAAGAACCTAAAACTCTAACATGGGCATCTCCAGTTTCCCTTCTTCCTCTGGATCTTTCACAGTGGAAGTGAAGAGAAATCCAGATTATTCCCCACAAAGCAATGGCAGGTTGAAAAATGAGCAGCAAGTACGTGGGTTCCATGTGAAAGACGTATTTTTTGAGAGCTGCACATACAGGCAACAGCAGCCTTTGAGACAGTCTGTGTTCACTAGATTAGGCCCTTCAGATACCCCACTGCAGATGCCAAAAGCTGTAAGAAACACACTACTGCTCGGCGACTTCATGTTGCTGGGGAAACCTGCGGTAGCGAGGCAGGTACGTAAAATCTGATCAGAATAACTCAGTCACTCCCCAAACCTACAATCTTTTACTCTGGGAACACAGAAAACCTGGCAGATATCTGACCTCACTGGCAGCAGTCTCACAAGAGAGGAAAAATATCTGTAGGGAGAGAATAAATAGGGTATAGAAGAGGTGAAGCAGGCACCTAGAGCAGTAATAAACCCAAGGGAATGTGGATGTGTCCATTTGCCACACGATGTCCAGCACCTGGATTACAAACCCTCCGTACACCTACCTCCACTGTGGCGAGACACATCTGGGAGGACGACACCAAAATTATTAGTCCCTTCATGAACGACAGGGTGTTTAGGAACGCCTACAGGTGGGGACGGGGCCTGCGTGTTTTTGGAGGATGATGTTCTTTCTAGGAAAGATTTGATACACAGGGATTAGGCGAGAAGATGCTGTTGGCCACCTCTCACAACAGTCTGACTCCACAAGATCACTCACTTTGCAGTGAGGCCTGGGTTTTAAAGCTCCCTCTTTTCACAAAATCACAACAAATGATGAAAATCTCCCAGGAAATCCACGGACAGAGAAAGAAGCTTCATAAAAATGCTCCAGAAGCTGTGTTTGGTCTCTGCTGGACCAAGGGCACTGGGCAAAGCAGGCCTGTGGCAGTACAAATGTGTCATGAGTTCACAGCTTTCACCAATACATGACATTTGGGAGGCTGTCAGAAAGATGAGGGGAGGCTTTTGAGCAGGGCCTGTTAGGACAGGACAAGGAGTGGGGTGGTTTGAAACTACAAGAGGGAGATTTAGACTGGAGAGAAGGAAGGAACTGTGGATGCTGAGGGTGGTGAGAGCCTGGCCCAGGTTGCCCCGAGAGGTGGTGGCTGCCCCATCCCTGTCCCCATTGCAGGGGAGGTTGTTGGGGGCTCTGAGCAACCTGCTCTAGTTGCAGATGGCCCTGCTCAGGGCAGGTGGATTGGACTAGACGGCCTCGAAAGGTCCTTCCAACCCAAATCAGTCTGTGATTCTCTGATTCTTAATTTAAGCTATCTGGTTCTTAGTATGAAAAAATACCTGGTTTGTGGATGTGCAAGAGTAGAGCCACCAGCGTTCAAGCCAAAAATTGGCTTTGATTACAAAAACATTTTTGCTTGTTGCTGTCTGCACACAGCCACCAAAAGAGCAGAGAGATTTTCACTGCGGTGTCTGCAAAGCAAACCAGAAGCAGTTTTTGTTGATAGAGGGAAACTTGGTGGTGCAGAGAGGGTGATACCCTGAAAAACCTGGACAAGGCCAGGCTGATCCCTTAGTCCTTTAAGCAAGAAGAACCTTCAGAATCATCGCAAAACCAGTATTATCAAGCTTTTAATAGCTTCTACTCACCAACTGCCCTGGTAACACTCAGCAAAGTTTGCCCTACAACTATTTTAGCTATAAAAGGCTGCTCTTTAGCAACTAAATTACAGAACATTTCATACGGAGCTTAGCAGACACCACAGAGCTGATGTAATCTAAATAAATGTCCTCCCGAAAGCTGAGGACACAGGGAACATTGTGCTGCACCCACCTTTGCTGGTGCGAAATGTCAGCATTGCTGGCTGGCCTTCACCAGCTGCACTCCTGGCCACCATCAAAACTTCATAGAGGCTGGAAGGCTCCAGCTCAGTGAGGCGCAGCTCGTTCTCACTGCCAGGGACACGCACCGTGTGCCAGCTTCCCACTGCACTGACGCCATCGTCCAGCTGCGCAGGACAGGAGAGAAAGCTAAGCATTAGAACTAGGCAGAGCCCAAGGTAAAACCCAAACCCCTCATCACTTCCACACNCTTCAAACCAAAATGATCCTACGATCTTATGTATCTCCCTATGGTTAGTCTCCAAGCGCTTCCGTCACAAATCAGCACTTTTGCAACTCCCTTCAATAAACTCCCTTCCCTCTCTGTACATCAGCACACTTGGTTTTGGAAAAAAATGCTCATTTTCCCTTGTGGATAAAACTATCAAGAGAACTAAGCGAGTTGAAAGGCTCCCATCAGCTGGCAGCTGGCAGCACATGGGACATGAAAGGGCTGGACCCAACACTCTAATCAGAAAGATATGTCCCAGCTTTGCCTGTACTTCAGCATTTTAAAAATATTTATTGGTGAAAACAGGCAAGGTCTTATTTGCTTCACGAAGCTGAAAAAAACAAGCAGTAGAGAGAGTGAGGATTTGGTTTTTATTAACGCATGTTTCCTTTTAAAAAAACCCAAAACAACAACAGGGAAATCATCAGCTCCATTGAAGAGAGGGAAGAGATCCAGGGTAGTCTCTTAATGCTTGACCTTTGCATGGAAACATTACCCCAAAATCCCCAAGGAAAAAACAAAGATTCTACCAAAAATAAACTCCTAAACAATATAAGACTTTAATAAAATATGGAAGGCAGATCTAACCGCTGCGGATTATCAAAGGTTATGGCAGAGGTCTTCGCTGAAGTATTTGCTTCCAAAGCGACCAGAAGGCTTTTATTCCCCCAATTATTAGTTTTTTTCTTCTTTTAAAGAGGGAAATCAATAAAATAATTGTAGGACACAAAGAGAACACAACCCTGAAAATGCCAGGGGAAACTCCCCACCAAGAAAGACCTGAGCAAACACATCTAACGGGGAAAGGGTTGTTATGAGTGAAGGGAAATCGTCAAAAAAAGTCAAAGAAGATTCAAAGCTTTCAGCGAACCAACGATCTTTGGAGGAGAAATTGTATCAACAGGCTTTGGCACCAGGTTTCCAGGAACAAGCGTTCCCCCCAGGCTCAAACAGGATCAGGATGTAGAGGATTAAAAAGCTTATGAAAAATAAACCAAACAGCTCTGCCACACAGAAAACTGCTTGCTTGAAAGAACAGGCAGAGGCATCACTCGGCTAGGATTCGAATCGAGAGAGCTCACTGTTGACACACTTTTTAAGGACATCAGAGAATCACAAAGCCATTTAGGTTGGAGGAGACCTTTAAGATGATCAAGTCCATCCATTCCCCCAGCACTGCCAGGGCACCACTGCCCCGTGTCCCTCAGCACCACATCTCCACGGCTTGGAAACCCCTCCAGGGATCAGGGGGACTCTACCCCTGCCCTGGGCAGCCTGGGACACGCCTGGGCAACCCTTGACAGTGGGCAAGAAATTGTTCCTCAGCTCCAACCTAAACCTCCCCCGTAGCAACCTGAGGCCAGTTCCTCTTGTCCTGTCACTTGCTCCTTGGGAGCAGCGACTGACTCCCCCCGGCTCCAACCTCCTTTCATCAGGGAGTTGTGGAGAGCCAGAAGGTCTCCCCTGAGCCTCCTTTGCTCCAGGCTCAACACCCCCAGGTCCCTCAGCTGCTCCTCACCACACTTGTGCTCCAGACCCTTCCCCAGCTCCGTTGCCCTTCTCTGGACACGCTCCAGCCCCTCAAGGTCCTGCTGGGAGGGAGGGGCCAAAACTGACCCCAGGATTCGAGGGGCGGCCTCCCCAGTGCCCAGTGCAGGGGGATGATCCCTGCCCTGCTCCTGCTGCCACACTGGGGCTGACACAAGCCAGATGCTGGTGGCTTCTTGCCCCCCCTGGGCACACCCTGGCTCAGCTCCAGCCCCTGCACCAACCCCCCAGGGCCTTTCCCTCTGGGCACTTTCCAGCTGCTCTGCCTCAGCCTGGAGCGCTGCAGGGGTTGGGGTGACCCAAGGGCAGGACCCGGCCCTTGGCCTGGTTGAACCTCATCCCCTTGGCCTCAGCCCATCAATCCAGCCTGGCCAGACCAAAGCAGGCAGGTACCTCCTCTAAGATATTTTACTTCACCTTCATATTCGCTAAACCTAAACCACTGGAATCCATCTGCTTCACCACCATGAAGAAACGTTACCTTGCGATATTTGACGAAATAGGCATTGATGGGCAAGCCCCCGTCCCGCCCCGAGCGCCACACCAGGTTGTACATGTCTGGCTTTGGCGTCTGTGGGGGGCTGAGGATGATGGGAGCCTCCGGGGGTGCGGCGCCATGCGAAGCTTTTTCTGTCACTGTCTCTACACCGAAATCACTGTCGCTTCCGTCACTCTGCGCGCTCTCGGTGGGAGCCATTTCTGCTGCCACTGTTGTGCCAGTGCCTAAAGGAGCTGCAAAGGAAGGAGTTTGGTTACATCTTTGGGACGACATATGTCTGCCCTGCACAGAGGGGACACTAAATCACCAAGGAGCAGCACTTGCAAACAAGCCTTGCTGGAAAAAAGCAGTTCCAGAGGTGTCTGCACAGGCTTGAGCCTGGTGCCAAGCTCTGACGGGTACTTTTTCATGGCAAACCAGGAGGTTTTGGGTTGGGGTTTTTTTTTGTTTTCTCACAGTAGAAAAGAGAGAAAGCCAGAAACACAACAACTGTAGGCGCCGCTTCATTAGTATCTGATAAATTAAGTAGTGTTAAAAGAAAAAAATATAAATATATAGCTACGCTTGAGATACCAACAGAGTAACTTTGAATTATCATGGTTGTACAAGAAACTTTTCATGGCCTGAATGGCGATGCGCACAAGAGAACATTCTCCCGCCTCAGTTTCTGAGGTTGCAGCTGCAGTTTTGATCAGCTTTGAAAGGTGCACAGCTCAACTACTTCATCTGAAAACTTACACTGAGTATAAGCTCAGTTTACAGGCAGATCTAACGTGCAATTTAACACCAGCGCCTTTCTAGAAATCCTGCTCCAGCCGCCTCCCTCCTTAGTCTGGTACGAAAAAAAAAATTACAATATATAATATCAGTAGTTTGAAAGAGGCCACGAGACCAAAAAAGAAAAGCACTGTTGGGTGGCTTGTCTGCATTCCAGGCAGGAAAGGGGTGGCAGGTTGGACATCTGAGATTATCCAGGACAAGGAAACGTCAGGGTTTGAACAGAGAAGGTTTGGGAACCAGCGCAGCTCCTCGAGGTCGCGGGCTGCCAGATGTTCTTAGCCCTGTCCGTCCCTTTCAGATTTGTGTAGGTTTATGTTACGTGCTGGGGTCTGGAAGGGGAAGGGAATGAAGGGAACTTGGTTTACAAAACAAACAAATTCCTTGGTAATGTAAAGCCAAGGCGGCGTTAGCCCAGCTGACTCGGATTCCTCCAAACCTCCATTAAAATACCAGCAGCAAGTGTGGCTGCTATTTTTGGCCACTTTTGAAAAAGCTGGGAAGGAAAGTTCCCTTCTCAAATTGAAGCCACGCTCTCAGCAAGCGGCCCCTTGTTTGTTTCCTCCCTATTTATTTAGCAATGCCACAAAGTTTGGAGAGCGAAGGCGGCGGCGACGCAGGGTAGACGTCCCCAAAGCCAGATGGAGTTGGCTTGAAACATCTCTGGAACAATCTCAGAGCGCAGGGGTATCAGCTACTGTCAGCAGAGCAGTAGGGAAGGGAAGATTAGAAACACAAGCCGTGGAGGTCAAAGTCCCAGGGCAGCATGGTGGACCTGGAGGAGGGTTTGTGGGTGGGCACAGGGTGGTTTGACGCCTGCTGGCACAGGGGAAATGGACTCTGAGGCAGGAAGAACTCGTTGTGGTTGAGGCTGGTGACAGGAGACCTGCCGTCAGCGCTGTGTTTATTGCTGTGAGAGGGGAGCGAGGCGTCAACCACTGGCAACTCATTTGTGTTTTCGCTTCGGAAAACAAGCCCCGGGTAACAATTTCCATTCAGAGCTCAGCTCGCTTGGTTGTTTTTTTTTCTCTGTTTCTGGCATAATTGCTACCCAGAGGAACCAGCCTGTCAGACTGCTTGCTGCTGCGGGGTCATTACGCAACTTTTTTTGGCTGCCGTTTTCAGTGCCATCCCTTTCCCCTCAGCCACTGAGACTTTTCTTCCTCAGCTTCCCAGCCCGACTGTGGAACAAGAGCTGCACCCAGCTGGGTCAGACCAAAGGCTGTAGGTGCCTCAAATTCTGCTTCTAACAAAGAAGGGCCAGAAGTCCCCAAATCAGGGGCTAAAATAAGGTATTCAGAGCTTTTACTCACACTCTCCACGATACTCAGTATTTTACAGCTCACAGTCGTATCTCCACTTCGTCTGCCTCACTTTGAAGGTGAAGAACCCTCAACCTCTAGTGTTTGACAATAACCTGCCAGCTCAGGCTTCCCAGAGTCTATTTTATTCCTTCATTTCCATTAGAAAAAGTTCTTTTGGAGCATTGAGTAGCTCTGGGAAGCTACCACCATGCATGCAAACACCACGACCATCTAAAAAAGACTTAAAATAAGCGATCCTAAGGCTATCATTTGACATTTTGGTGGTTTCTCACTAGGATGGCAGCTTTAGTCATTCTGCCTGCTTTTAAGCCCATGCAATGAATCATGTCATGGAATAGATCCAGCAGAAAGAAGGAGAGAAAGAAGGAGAGAAAGAAGGAGAGAAAGAAGGAGAGAAAGAAGGAGAGAAAGAAGGAGAGAAAGAAGGAGAGAAAGAAGGAGAGAAAGAAGGAGAAAAAGAAGGAGAAAAGAAGGAGAAAAGAAGGAGAAAAGAAGGAGAAAAGAAGGAGAAAAGAAGGAGAAAAGAAGGAAAAAAGAAGGAAAAAAGAAGGAAAAAAGAAGGAAAAAAGAAGGAAAAAAGAAGGAAAAAAGAAGGAAAAAAGAAGGAAAAAAGAAGGAGAAAAAGAAGGGAAAAAAGAAGGGAAAAAAGGAGAAAAATAAGGAAAAAAAGAAGGAAAAAAGAAAGGAAAAAAAGCCCTGAAAGATCCATTTTTCAGCCAAATAAACTCTTTGACCGTGTGCTTGCACATGGGGAATCACAGGGACTAGGCGCTGAGGCTGAGAGCTGCTGAAGTTGATCCTCATCTCAAAAAAACATCCTGGAATTGCTGTTTGAGTCATCCCGGTACTTCGGAAGTGGTACCTGGCACAAATTTGTCATTAAAACATCCAAATGTCAGAGCATGGCTGTTGGCACAGCTGAGAACGGGCTGTTCTCAAACTCCAACAGCTCCCAGGAACTACTTATGGACTTTTATACCCAAACCTAATGCCTCAACCACCCTATGAGCAGCGAGCACAACAAATTAGACACTCATAAAGGGTAATAAGACATCAAAATTGACCTCACGGCCATCAAACTCTGAGGCAAAGGAGCAGGATTTTTCTCTGTGCCGCAGACTTCATTCTGGGATGATATTTCGCTTTGTGTTTTCACTCAACAATGTCCAACAATAACTGATTTATAAACCGAGACAGCAGGATCACATTCTTGAGGTTTCTTCTTTCTTTCTTTCTTCCTTCAAGTGAACCTTTAAGCATCTTTTCAAATTATCCACATGAGTTTTCAACTCTAACGTGGGCAATGACTTTAAATACAGGGCCACATATTCAGTTCCACTGACCTTACGTCCCACTAATATTGAGCGAAATTTTCTAGGGCTGAGAAACTTTTGTCACTTCACGTTCCCAAAAATCTGTATCTTAGCTCTTGCGAGGGGAATTTGGGGGAGCTTAAACCTGTTATTAATATCCCAAAATACTTTTTTATCACGTATGAGAACGCTAAGTTGACGTTTCTCCTCTGTCTAAGGCAGGAGGAACCAGTCCACAAAGACAGCTCCACCTCCTCTCCTCCGCCTCCCCAGGACATCCGCATATCCTGCCTGCCATGAGTTTCTTACTTTGAGGCATTTCTCATCTAAATCAAGGAGCCGACAGTGCAATGTTGTTGCTTTAAGCTTACCAACTGTAAGGAAGGCTACGGACACCACGGAGCCATGCCTGTTGATAGCTTCACATGTGTACTCCCCAGCGTGTGCAGGGGTCACGTTCCTGATGTGCAAGGAGCTTGAGCCCACTGGAGAGAAGAAGTGGGTGGGCTCCAAACTGGCGGCGCGCAGCATCACTTCAGGAGGTTTCTGCGGTTCTGAATGAAGTGCCTGAGAAGGGTGGCCAGTAAGAAGTCCTCTGCTGTCGTACCACCGGATGATGGGGACGGGTAGGCCAGTGGCATTGCAGGAGAGTGTAACATCCCCACCATCGATCACAGTGGTGCTGGCTGGGGGAGAGACTATAACCGGCCTCGAGCCTTTACCAAGGGGAAAAACAACAACCAAAGAATGAATTTGGTAAAGGAATATGATGCTTAATGCCAAAATGAGTTAATATCATTAAAAAAGTCACACATGCATCTTTATAACCATTTTTTATAACTGTATTTCCAGTGAGACCTTGGCCCAGGTTGCTCCGAGAGG
>WEIS01040549.1:0-11446 GCA_013389965.1 Todus mexicanus
GTAAACACTTGACATAAACCCCCGAAGAGGCTTCCCGAATATGTTGTGACAGAGAATGTCAAAATGTAGAGCTAAGATATCTGTGGCTTAAGCGTGCATACATGTTGAAATAGAGTAACTGCATTCATATCTTCTTCTGCATCTGAACTCTGACAAAATTATGATCAGGTCCTAACGCTTCTACTGCGGAAAGATAACCACAATAAGAACAACTGCTTTCCATCTCATTCCCTTAATATTATTTGGCTTCAGCTTTTTATTCTGTCCTGCTATAGAAGATAAACGGGGGAAAAAAAAGAAAAAGAAAAAGAAAAGAGATATTTGAAAAACTTTAAAATAAAAGACAACATCGGGATATATTAGAATAACTCAGTCTACTATGCAAATAGGAAACGTGGAGAGAGAAGCTTTAGTGACATTCCATTAACTCTGCAAGATGTTAAAATACAGAAAAGTGTAAATACTGTCTGTGATGTTTCAATTCATTAGGCTCTGTGCAATAATTTCCTCAACAATGTGGCAGAAGTTATATCTGGCACTTTAAAAACCACCACTCAAATAAAACACAATTGGAAAAGGCTCTGTAACAAGTTCCACTTTGCCAGACCTCAGGCAAAAGAAAGATCTCCGCATCTCTACAATAGTACTTTAAATATCTGGTTTACCTTTCACTTCTAGTAAATTATTCAAAAGACATGACACTGGTGCCAAGGAAAAGACACATTTCACCTTAATTTAAAAGTAAAGTATTTTGTCAAAATAATTTTGGTATGAAAAGGCATGCCTGCTCTTTCTGAAAAACTAGTGTGTCATTTTATTTAATTATGCAGCAAATCACTTGTCAATAACCCAAGTGTAGGATTTTAAGGTTTATTTTGTTTGGGGGACCTGGACATTTTTGATGTTCAAGAAAGTTATTTTTCCTTAATGTCTTAAAGATATCCGTATACCTGACACATTTTGTTGGTGGGGAGTTGGCACCAGCTTCATGTATGCACACTGCAGTCCATCTGTTAAAACAGATATCCAGTGAGTATTTATGATGTGCCTTGCTACAGGTACTATCTCCGAATATGCTGTCCAAAGGAGGAAAGGACATCACTGTAGGTGAACAACATTGAATTCCCAGGTCTTACGAAAATCAAAAGTTCATTTTGAAAAATATGCAACACATATTGAAAACTACAGTGCCACAAACAGGAAATAAAAGCAGAGGAAGCTGTGAGATTTAAGACAGTGCCTCAAGTCTTCCACTGTCTTGTGCATGCACTTGAAAATAAATGCCTTGAACACAACCTCTAGAACTCTGAGTCCCTCCTTCAAATGACTGGAGTTGTGGCAGGTTTTATTTACTGTCCCTGGATTTTTTTGCAGTTCCCTCCCTCACATTCATTAAAATGTTCCAATGAAATATGACATAGTTATTCCTGGACTTGAAGAAATTTAAAGCACTGTAGAGGCAGATAACTTATATTATATACAGCAGTGAAGTCTATGCAGTTTTATCATTAATCTCTGTAAAAGCAGCACCAAGCCCTTAGCCACAAAGACAAAAGGGCTAGAATCACAGGACTACGTTGGTCAAACTGAATAGCAGTATGTCTAGCTATTTTGCTGGTTGGTTTTACTTTGCTTTCTTAACAAAAAGATAGCTTTGATTGCCTAGATAATAATTAAGCAATAAGAGCGAGAGGTTAAAACAGCAAATTTAACTACTTTAGAAACTGTAATGACATTTTTAAAAAATAAATAAATAAAATCAAAACCTCCTGTCCTTCTCCCTAAGTCTATTTTATTAGTAGTAGTATAATAATCAACCAATTTCATTCTTCTATTCAAAGTTTGGTTTAGTTAAACTATGCAAGGCAAGAATCAAGTTAGACAAAGATGGTTTGGGAGAAAAGGAGAGAAGATAAAGATAACTTACAAAGAATATTGGGAGGTCCAAGACTTGTTAGCTTCACATTTTTTCCCCTTTTGCCTAAAATATGTACAGAGCATAATGTGGCATTGCACCAGATCATGATTCAACGCTACCTACCCTAGATTTAAAAATTATTTATTTTTATAGTTTACTTATTCTCTTTCCATTTTCAGCTATTTTGAATTGGATCCTACCTACTTCTTATTTGTTCAGTGTGTCATTGTTTATGAATGCATATACTTAGGAAACACTCACTATTGATCAGCTGATGAGGATGGGAAGCATTCAAGTTATAAAGGTGACGTAAGCTACATGCAATACCAAGACCAGATTATCACACTGGCATTTCTAGTTTTTTGGAATAGCTAAGACCTGTGTGAAGGATCCAGGGAAGTCTGGCTCCCTACATTAGTATGAATAGCAAGCTCCATGGCTTCTGCTATGAGAAAACTAATTGTGTAAATTCAACCTCAATACATTTATTTTTAAAAAAGCTTCACCACTACAGAATATGATATAGCTCTGAGCTCTGTACGATGCTTTTATTTTACGTAAGTAGATGGTTTTACCAATGCCCACCAAGATAAGTCTAATAATTTTCCTTCCAGTCATCAGCTACTCAACTGAAGCAAACTAACATGTAGATGCAGCAGTGTCACTAACAAAGCTTAGTTTCCTCCAGATGCAAGACTTTCATTGATGCCTTGACTAGGTTAGGGAAAAGATTTTAATCTCTATGCAATTAAAAAAATCCCTTCCTTTTCCCTTCAAAGTCCGTCCCTTGCAAAGTATTTCTGTGGTAACATTCAGGCTTAAGTGGCAACTGTAGAAATCAGTTAATTAGATCAACATCTATTATTATGAGCTTGTGGATGTTCAAATCCAAGTTTCCTCTGTAACATGGACTACTTTTCAGAAACTGACATAAATTTCATTATTGCTGATGTCTTTTGATTGTTAGATGCCTGGCTTAAAGTAACCTACAGTAAAGATCAAGATAAAATGGTAGCTCTTTCTACTCTGGATTTTTCTGGCTAAATCAAAATATTTAACTTATAGTAACAATATAAATGTTAATAACTACTGAACTCAAGCAAAGAAATAGAATGTGCTAGTAATTTATATTACCTTTGTGGAGGTTTGGAAACTTCCACCCATTTGAGAAACTACTAAAGAGCCATGAACAACTCTTCTAATTCCCATCTTCTTTACTTGCAAGGGAAGTTTCCTAACTTACCTCTCCATGAGCACCTGCACTATGCAGTATAAAAGCATTTCACTTACATTTTCATGTAGTTTTAAAGAATGGAAAGACAAGTATTTTATCAATTATATGTTTGAAGCTCCCAACTAATTGAAAAAGATTTTTTTGTCCCCTACATTCTAAAGTATGTTGATGGGACAGAGCAGAATTCCTTTTTGATAAGACACATAGGTTTTTCTTTTCTTGTTTTGAATTTTTGTGTAGGCACAAAGTCTAAGTTTATTTAACTGGATTAAAAATCATACATAGCTCCACTTGGTTTTAAGTTTCATTGTTATTAATTATGCAGACATGTACAGTCCATTTTGTGGGGACTGTAAATAAAGCTGGCTTTGCACAAGTGGTTTTTACTTAACAGGCGTTTTAGCTGCTGTCTATAAGGATAGCAGAGTATGCCACTTTAAACACTGAAGATGAGGCTTTAATCCCGGTTGTATGACTCACTTCGGCTTTATTTTGAAATACTATTCCAACATCTGCATATACTGAAGTAAATGAAATTTTCAAGTTATCTACAGAGGATGCATCTACATCATGCCATCTTGAAAACATACTATAGTATTGATACATTGTACTATAATTACACCTTATTATGATTAGTGCTATTGCTAATGTTGTTACTATTGTATTATTACTAGCACTAATTACTATTACCATAGTATAGTACAGAATAGTATCTGCTGCTATTCTAACACCTTCATCCATACTAAAAACATTTAAGCTATAAAGACTAATTTCAGCTACTTATTTTCTCATCACTTAGAAGCTCTGGGTTTGCAAAAGATTTTAAAGCCAATAAGGAGGTGATTTAATCTGTGAAAAAAAGAAATGTTTGTTAGAACGAGATTTCTGGAAATGAAATAAAAGAATGTTGAGAAATTCAGTGATTGTTCAGGAGATTATATTGATTTTCTTCCACCAGCGTGTTATTTGTCACAATCTAGATCAGACTGAAAAAAATGCAGAAGAATTTATAGAGATTGTTTAGTTGAAAAAAAAAACAAAAACAAAAAACAAAAAACAAGAAACCCTCTCTTTTTCCTCATCAGTATTTGACATGCTTCTAGACAAAACCATCTCCAAACCACATTTGTGTTTGTTTTTAAAATAAAAAAACCCACGAAAACAACAAAGAACCCCAAAACAACAAAACCCAAACAAGCAAAGAAACAGAAAAATTAAGAATATACAATGGACAATGAAACTGACAGTCTATGGATTTTTATCTTCCTTTTTGTGCCTTGCCCTTCCCCCACCAAAGGCCTAAACAGAAAATGGCCAACGAAGAGTGTCAACTAAAACCATACATAAGAATTCCAACACATGTGGAAAAGATTCATGGAATTCAGCACTTTATCTTTTGCTTCTCTATAGGGAGTTGTGGAAGAGAAGTGAAGAGAACGACAAATCAGAGCAAGATCTAAAGCAGTTATGAAATATTTATCTCTCTTCTGTCATACATTAGAACGACTAGATCCAACTGATGCATAATGTATTCAAGTCTAAACTAAAATAACATCCAAAGACTTAAGAAAGAAGCCACAATATATAGCATCAATTGATGTGCATTGCTTTGTTTCATGTGTCATTTTGCATTTCTATCCCTTCCTCACCACTACTGAAAAACAACATACACATTATAAAAACAGGGAAGAAGCTGCTGCCTGTTTCAGCATCCAAGCGATTTTTCCTCCCTGCCCTCCAGTGACACCATTTGAGAGCGGCAGGCCGGAGCTCGCTCTGCGCATGTTTCCTGGACCACTGTGGTTGCCTTGCCAACAAGCACGGAGAACTCGGGGCTTACATCGGGCATTTCAATGCAGTGACCCAATTACTGTCTGTCAACAAATTCACTGGGACAATAGCGAATGTAACACATTACAGAGATTAAATCCCAGAGACTGAACTACAAAGATGTCTGGAACAAAATCTTAGTCAGTTTGAAAGGCCAGAACAATGTAAACAGCATTAGCTGTACTATGTTTTGATCTTCCAATATATTTGTTGCTTTAAAGGTGAAAATTCTTCCATAATAATGTGCACTCATTATTTGTGTATTTATTCTTTTACCTACATTCACAAACCTAAGTCAATACTGAGGCAAGAGTAATAGGAATTAAATATGCTTTGTATAATGCATTCTTGGTTAGAATTGGGCAGAACTAAAATATAAAAACGTTCTTCCAAGCTATAAGAATGCAATGGTTAACTTAGTACAGATGGCCATTGTAGGAGAAAAATCATTAAAAGATTCCAGTGACTTCTGCAAGACAGCTACATCATGGATTTATATTTAAAAATAAACTATGCGCAGGTTAGATACAGGTTTCCCATGCTGTTCTGCCCTTTCACAAATCTATTAACACAGGTTTGCTCAAAAAGCTTCCCCCGTCACTTCCCAGTTTCCTTCTGTTCTTTTCATTCTCTGCAAATAGACTATTCCAATATAAATAATTTGCTTGAAGAGACTGGCAACTATCAAGAGAATGAAATACACATAATGGCATATTACCAAATGTAAATATATATATATTGTATATATTTACCTTTCATTTCTTAGCAGTATTACCCTGCCACTTTAAAAGAAAGTCTGTAATTATTTTTTTTAAAGGCATGTGTCACCAGTTACCACATGGAATTATATGAGGAACCATGCAGAGAGCAAAAAATAGCTGCAGCCTTCTGCAGTATATGTAGAACAGGCTATTTTTTAAACCACTGAGGGTTTATTTATATGTTTACTCCTAATATTTTGTACATATATTAGTTTTGTGGCCATAAAAATCCATACTGCAGCAATTTGATGTTACTAAAACTTGGGTTGTTTTTCCACTACCTGCCTCCTGCAAAAATAACTTTCTGATTAATACCCAAGAGTGGGTACCTCGTCACAACTTGAAAGTAATATTTTCACACTTGGCGTGAATTGCAGAGATCCATAGTGTCCATATCACAGATTGGTAGAGGTTGGAAGGGACCTCTGGAGATCATCTAGTCCAACCCCTCTGCCAAAGCAGAGTCACCTAGAGCAGGTTGCACAGGAATGCACTCAGGCAGGTTTAGAAAGCCTCCAGAAACAGATTTCACAACCTCACTGGGCAGCCTGTTCCAGGGTTCCATCACCCTCAAAGTAAAGAAGTTTCTCCTCATGTCTAGTATCGGAGGAACTTCCTGTGTTCCAGTTTGTGCCTGTTGCTCCTTGTCCTGTCACTAGGCATCACTGCAAAAAGTCTAGCCCCATCCTCTTGACCCCTATTCTTTAGATATTTAACAAGCACTGGCAAGATCCCCTCTCAGACTTCTCTTCTCCAGACTTAACAGACCCAGGTCTCTCAGCCTTTCGTCATATAGGAGATGCTTCAAACCCCTCACCATCTTTGTAGCTCTCCATTGGAGACTCCCCAGTAGTTCCGTGTCTCTCTTCAACTGGGAAGCCCAGAATTCTGGACACAGCACTCCAGTTGTGGGCTCACTACGGTGGAGCAGAGTCAGAGGAAAACCTCCCTCGACCTGTTGGTCAAGCTCTTAATGCACCCCAGGATACCACTGGCCTTCTGGGTTACAAGAGCACACTTCTGGCTCATGGTTCACTTGCTGTTCAACAGGACTCCCAGTCCTTTTCACATAGCTGTTTTCCTGGAGGTCAACCCCTAATCCGTACCAGTGCATGGGGTTATTCTTCCTCGGGTGCAAGACCCTACATTTGCCCTTTTTAAACTTCGTTAGGTTCCCCTCTGCCCAATTCTCCAGCCTGTCCAGTTCTCAATAAATGGCTGATACACCAGAAGGCTCTGCTGCCACTCCTCTTAGTTTTGTATCATCATCAGACTTGCTGAGGCTACACTCCATCCCTTCATCCAGGTCACTGATATGTTGAACAAGACTGGACCTAGTATTGACCCTGGGGAAGTCCACTAGCTACAGAACTCCAACTACACTGTGTGCCACCAACCACAACTCTCCGAGCTCTGTCCTTCTGCCGGTTTTCAATCCATCTCACTCTCCACTCTTCTAACCCACACTTCCTGAGCTTACCTGTGATGATGTTATGGAAGACAGTGTCAAAATCCTTGATAATGTCAAAATAAACAACATCCACTGTTCTTCCCTCCTTTACCTACCTAGTGACACCATCATAGAAGACTACCAGATTGGTTAAGTATGACTTCCCCTTGGTGAATCCATGCAGACTACTTCTGATAATGTTGTTTTCCTCCACATGTTTAGAAATGACCTCTAGAATGAGCTGTTCCATGACTTTTCCAGGGATGGAGGTGAGGTTGATTGGCCTGTAGTATCCTGGGCCCTCCTTCTTGCCCTTTCGGAAGATTGGAGTGATACTGCCTTTCCTTCAGTTCTCAGGCACCTCTCCTATTCTCCATGATCTCATAAAAAACATTGGAGAGTGGCTTAGCAGTAACATCAGCCAGCTCCCTCAGCACTTGTGGGTGGATCCCATCTATGCCCATGGATTTTTAGGCGTCCAGGCTGCTTAACTGATCTCTAACCCTCCTCATTGCATTCTTGCATACTCTGACAACATTCTTTTATTCTTCCCAAGTGGCAAGTCCCTTTTTCCACATAAATGGAAGAAGGAAGTTTACACTGAGTTTTCCCAGAAGATCCTTTTTCATCCATGCAGCTCACTTGCCTCCTATACTTGATTTTTTACACCTAGGGATGTACCAATTTTGAGTTTGGAGGAAGTGGTTCTTGAATATTAACCAGCTCTGTTGGGCCCTCCTACCTTCTAAAGTCATAATCTGTGGAATTCCTCCAACAAGCTCTTTGAAGAGATCAAAGTTAGCTCTCCTGAAATCCAGGATTGCAATACTACTTATTGACCTGCTTCTTCCTTGGGTAATCCTAAACTCCACCATCTCACGGTCACTACCGACAAAGCTGCCCCCAACCTTCACATCCCCAACCAGACCTTCTTTGTTTGTTAGTACAAGGTCCAGCAGCACATCTTGTTGGTTCCTCCACCACCACCAGAAAGTTATCATCAATGCACTGTAGGAATCTGCTGGACTGTGTGTGTCTGTGTAGCCATTCCAGGAAATATCAGCACATTCTTCATCCCTGCCTAGGCAGAGCTTGATACATTCTAGTTGCTCTCTCACATAAAGAGCAACTCTACCACCTCCCCTCGCTGGTCTGTCTTTCCTAAAAGGTATATAGACATCCATGATAGCATACAAGCCGTCCCACTATGCCCCTGGTTGGCCTGGCTTATTTCCCAGTTGGTTGCAATGGCACGAGCACTGCCATCCTGGACCCTGCCACCCGAGCCCAGTGATTTAAACCTCACCCGTTTAAACCTCACCAAGCAAGCCCAGCCTTGCTCATACACTTTCTTTCTTTCTTTTTTCTCTCCTTTTTTTTTTTTTTAAACTACTTGTCAAGGTGTGTGTGGGAATATAAATGTTCCTTATGTTTGCCTGAGATCACTGATACCACACAAAGGTGAAATCTTTATTCTAGAAAATTCAGCATAAGTAACTGGTAAAAACTGCAATTCTAGGTTATACATAATATCCCTGCAGCATCATCTAATAGTTCAGCTAGCTTATAGAGATGGTGAACCACACACAACCCTTTCACTTCCAGCCACCTTTCACATGCATATTCTTTGTATCCCGCACTACTGAGCACTCGGTCCTTCCTCTGGGCTCTTCTAGCTTCGGGGTTTTTTTCCCCAAAATTAAACCCCAAATCTGTCATATCTTCAAAGTGCTCCCTAGGCCCATGCTACTACGCTACAGAAAAGTAACATAGGTGCTCTTCTTTCTGTTTCCCAGAAGAATTGTCTTTGTTTATAGTCTCGCCTTGTTCCCTACACAGCAAATTCATCTCCACATTTGCTGTTCAAAATATCAGATTATAAAACCACATACATTATTAATACTTCACACAATACATAATTTATCAAACCCATAATCTCTCATCCTTCACAGATGTTACACATCAATAATAAAGATAGACACCTGTGTTGATCTGCTGTTTCCACTATTATCCCCTGTCTGTTACACTCAGCTTGTCTCAGATGTAGGAACTTCCATTATTATGTCAATATTTTCCAATGTAAAAAAAAAAGGGTTTATTTAATAATTTTTCAAAATCAATTATTAAGGATGAAATTGGCTATGCATGGTGTTCCTCTAGGCTCTACTCTATAAAGTTACAGCCAAAAAACCTCCCACTATTCCAAAGAATGAAGTTAAAGGAAAATAAACTAATATACTCTCAGGGATGGGAAATCTGGCAAGCTTTTCTTTGAACAACTTTAGGATCTTTTTTAGGCTTTACAGTAGGGACTTGATAATGGCAATGGGAGAGGCGTAATCTCAGAGATGTGCTCTTTGAAGCATTCCTAAAAACTCCCTCGGACTTGGTCCATGATAATTGTGGTACACATACACAGGCTCAGCAGAGATTTGCTGTGTCTTTGGAACAAATGCTGTCAGGAGACCAGTCAATGTCAGCTGAGGCAGAGTACAGCTTCTCCTGACTCTCTGCAAAATAGGACATCAGAAGAATTATCCTGAACTGACTGCATCATGTGTAAAGATTATGGTGCCCTAGTGAAAAAGGAATATTTGCTGGTTTACAAAACACCCACCATCATTTCCAATCCTTGACAATCCTATAAGAGGTTGCACAGCCTGGTTAGCTGTTCTTGATTGCAGGACATATTACGCTTTCAGTTTTTCCCCTCCTCAAGATCAACTGCTTTGCATCCGCCAGTGACTAAAAGGTGTCTAGGTTTCTCCTCAACACATTCTTAAATGACAATCATTGTGAGAGAATGATTTCAGAATTTTTTGCCTCCATGGAAGTGGAGCTTTTCAAATACTATTTGGCATCAATGTCCACAGCAACACTTTAGAAGGAAAGAAAGTACTACTTCAGCATTCTCTCCACTTAAGTCACTTCTGCAAGGGAAAAAACAGACTCTACTGTCTGCTTTCACTGTTAGGCAGCCCTCCTTTACACAAATCTGGACTCTCCTCCTAGTTAGCAATTTAGGAAAAAGTTCCAGCAGATCCTAGCCAAATGTCTCCTATGTCCATGAGAAACAGCAGCACAACATTTTTAACAGTTACAAATGCCTCCTAATACTCTATACTCTGTTGTGTTTCCCAAACACAAAGACTGAGGGCAGGAAAAATGAGAAAAATCACTCTTTTGTACAAGAGGAATATTTTATGATTGATCGCACATGCTGCACACAGCTCTTGGCAAGTATCACCAAGGAACAGCTTTAGCGCTGGACTATACTTAAGAGTTACCGGTCAAAGAAAAGCAATGTTTTTATAAAAACTAATGTGCACATCCTACGTAGCACCGCAAGGTAGCTGGTGATACAGGGCTAAGAGTTCATGGGAACTCTTCAGCTAGAAGCAGACATAGCATTTTCTGTCTCTTGTGCTGTTGCCTGGGGAAATGCTAAACTCCTCAAGGCTTCCTCTCTGGCTAAAGTCTCAGTGCCAAACACCACTCCCGACAAAGCTTTGCACAGATCCAGCATAACTGCGACAGAAGCGCTTTCCAGCTGAAAAGCGATTCTGATTTTCTTTCTCAGCTTCTGGTTTTGATAGCAAATAGCAGGAGTAAAATATCTTGCAGATATATCATACTGCGTCCCCTAGACACAGAAAAAGAGATGGACGTGCTCCTGTCCTAACAACTACCTTTCTACACTAAACACTCCCAATCCATCCAGTTACTTCGTTTGACAGCCACTGGCAATTCCAGCAGCTACTCACCCTCCCAATCCATGTAACACTATCTATGGAATTTCATTGAACTGATAGAATTATACACTCACTGCAATTTACAACACCCCTAAACACAGAATCTCTGACTACATATTCTGAATAGCCTTGTTATTACCTGCTCTAGTATCCAGAAGATTTGGGATTACAGTGGAAGGAATAGCTAAAGGACAGCTCTCACACAAGCAGCAGCTGTAATGCAGTCGGAAGCCTTGCTCTCATAATTAACTGTATAAGACTACATTAATTGCCATAAACTGGTAAGATGAGAAAATCAGGCCCCCATATGCCACTCAAAACAAGTTGGGGGTCTTTGTTTTGTTTCACTTGTGGGGGGCTTTTTTGTGGTTTTTTGTTTGTTTTGGCTTTGGGGTTTTTTTTTGTTTTGTTGGGTTATTATTATTTTAATGTTCTTCTATCTTTTCAGTTATTCTCTGGTTCCTGAGCTTTTCAAATGTATCCACTCTCACATGGTGTTTC
>WEIS01040550.1:0-15296 GCA_013389965.1 Todus mexicanus
GTCATCCTTGATGCTGTGCCCAGAGGAAAGAGATCATCTTTAGGAAGTGTGTTAGTTGTGGATCAAGTGTGTTTCTCACCTTAACTCACGTCAGAGTTCTCTTTCATGAAGCAACTCCAGAAATTCCTGCAAAGTGCTGGAGGTGTGAAGGGACAGGGCAAAGTAAGAGGCTTTATCCATTGATGCACTTCAGCCAAGCTTTTCCAACACATCTGTAACAATTTCAGTGGTTGAGCCCCTTATATTGCTCTTGGTGTAGCAGCCTTCCATTTTTCTGTCCTGCGGAAACCACAGATGACCTTTGTACAAACCCCGATAAACATTTGCTTCTTTAGCTCTGTGAGTTACGATACTGGCACAGCTCAGCTTCATACTGAACTCATTAAATTAATTGTAAATTACAAACTCTTTATTTCCAGTTGCTCGTAATTATCCTAGCATGTATTTTTTTTTCAAGCTAAGTTTTTAATTCTTGGTCTCTGTCCAAAAGCAGAAGGGACTGCAAACAGCTGAATAACAGCTGCTTCTTGAGAGAGTTATGGGTCAAAACCCTTTCTCACCTTATATGTTTGTGTGTATATCTACTATATAGACATATCCAAACATATATATTTCTAGTATATATTAATATACATATGTATATATTGTTACAGTATCATAGTATCACAGTATCACAGGTTGGAAGGGACCTCAGGGATCATCTATTTCAACCCTTTCAAGTAAAGAATACAGTTTAAATAAGCTGGCCCAGCACCCTGAAAACACATAGACGTGCTCTCCTTTGCAAAATTAAGCATGTGCGGAACTATATGTTTGTGCTATGAGGAATCTTTAAAAAGAGTTGCAGGAAAACCGATATGTAATTTTGCTGGGACATAAAAATGTCAGGGAAGCTGGTTATAAAACTTCCTCCAGAATTTTCAGATAGTGTATCTTTGGAAACATGAGCTCTGTCATTGAATTCTTGACTGCACTGTTGTGAATAGCAAAGCTCTCCTTGACTTCAGAGAACAAAACCAGGATTTTTCTTTTTTTCCCTACAAAGAGTTGACTTAGCACAGTGATTTTTTTTTTTCTTCATCTATAAAAAATGCTCAGTCATGCTTGGAGTTATTATGACTTTATTAAGACCAAAAAAAATGTATGATAGAAGGCAACTTGAATTTATTTTTAGTCCTTTGGAANTTGAATTTATTTTTAGTCCTTTGGAAAACTAAAACCATATTTGCACAGTCACATCTGATGGCTGGCAGCCTGCTCTTATAAACACAGTCATGGCAGCTTTATAACCATAATATGAGAGACTCCAAGAGGAGCGCAGAAACCCAGCAACCTCTGTCTGCTCCACAAAGGGCTCTGGCATGCAGCAGAAGTGGCATTACTGTGAATAAAGCTTCTGGCTCTGGCTACAGAGGAAAAGCAAGAGGCAATAGAAAGGAAGTTCAAACAAATGTCAAGTTTCTCTGTCCACTTCCAAAGTTTTGTGTCACTCAGTTGTGAAAAAGTCATGTAAATACAGGCAGTCAAATCTCACTGAAAAACATCTGTGCTACCTTATGATACGAAAAATAACACAGGGTGAAAGCTTTGAGGACAGCCCTGGTTGAGCCTGTGAGACCTTTGGTCAATGCCTTTGGCTTTACCTGTGTTCTCTCATGGATTATCATATTCCCATGTGCTTCTCCACCCCTTCACTCATGTCTGCCCACTGACTGGGATTGTTTCCTTGGGGTCCTGTGCCTGCATGGGCAGTGGGTGCTGTGGTAGTGGAGAGGAGCTCACTCCTTCCCATCAGGATGGGGATAGTAACTGAGACTTGAAGCCACCAGGCTGCCTGAAATTCTCCTTAAAAAGGCACAGGAGGCTTAACCCCATGTTTCCCACAGCTGCTTTGAGAGCTGATGACAATTTCAGTTGTGGCTGCCAGTTCTTGGGTGGTCTCACAGTCTGTCCCTGTCTAAAATTATCTTCTCTTCCTCATCTTCCTCACCTACCAAATGAACCTACGAACAAAAGGGCTGCCATCTGATTGGACATGACGGTTATAAAACTGCTGTCAACAGCTAAAACCAGCCTCCATCAACGTGCCTAATACCTTCTTGGTCCTGCTAATATTCTGGTTCCACAATATCCTACAGCAATGAACTCCAATGTGTAAACACAGACTGTGTGAAATCCTACCCTTTTCTGTTATTGTTAAACCTTCTAACTGATGATTTCATTAAGTGCCTCATTGTGACTGTGTTGGAGGAAGCCATGGACAGATGTACTATGCTTTGTAGGCAGTACAAGGGCTATTAATTCATATTTTGCAGGATTTTTTTCTTCCACGGTAGAAGCCATGTTGAACACAGTGCCTTGTGTATTTTAAGACACTGAATTTCACCAGTTGAATGTATCGTAGCGCTCAAGTGCCTTCACAGATCTGCTCATTCTCTCACTCCGCTTTTCTTCCTGCTGCCCAGCTGTGTCACCCAGCTATGTTTCCAAGTCCATTCCTTGCTTCCCTCAGTCTATTGCTTTGCCCTTCCTGTAACAGTCTCCTCCTCTCTCCTCTCTGCCTTCTCTGGTAGAAAGCAACTTTGCTTCCAGTGACCCTGACATAACAACTGCTTATTGCTTTCCAAAGAGTTCCAGGTCAATCTCGTTCATTTTACAAAAAGGAAGTAATTTTTCCACACTCATGTCAAGATTGGGGATTTTTTTCGTGATTTTTGCATGGCCATCATTATGGAAAGCTCACAGCTGTGTCCAGTTATAAGCTATTTCCCATATCTGCACACTGCTCGGGAGTCCTAAAAGCAGCAAGCTGGCTAGTCAGCATCTTTGATCACTCAACTGGAATATTGCTGAGTGCTGTGTTTACGTAGAAACTCTGCCCCAGTGCCTGCCTGACCCCCAACAGCTGACTCTACCACTCACTTTTCTCATCAGATCACTGTTAGCAATGAGGAGGTCAGCAACCCCTCCTTTCTTGACCTGGTGAGGACTCCCCGGATGAGGAGGAACACGCTTATTCTGATGTATGCCTGGTGAGTGCCCAGATTAGTCCAGCTTGTTACCAGGGTGGTGAGTTTTGAAGAAAAATTCCCTTGTGACTTTTAGGGTCTTTCCAGCTACTTGCAGTCATGTGTTTGCTTCTCAACAGTTTTTTCCTTTGCTGTTTAGGTTCACAAGTGCCCTGATCTACCAAGGGCTTGTCATGCGCCTAGGAATTGTCGGAGGAAACCTCTACCTAGACTTCTTCATCTCAGGAGCTGTGGAGCTGCCTGCTGCTCTCATAATTTTAATGACAATTGATCGCATTGGCCGGCGCCTTCCCTTTGCAATAAGCAACATTGTGGCAGGAATTGCATGCCTCATCACTGCCTTCTTGCCAGAAGGTAATTCCCTTCCTAACACCAGGCTCTTAGGTCAATGAATTCTCCCTGACATCCCCTAAGCAAGGACAGCAGGCCACACAAAACTGTAGATAAAAGTAAAATTCTGTGGTGATGCAAGCAGCACTGCAGTCAAGGAACAACACATCTTATTTGCTTATAGATTGTCCTGGGACATATTATGGCCATATCTTTGATGGGAGGTGAACAACAGCTGGGTATATTCTTAGAAAAAAATGTGTATAAACCCCCTATATTGTTACTGAAGGTAAATGCAAGGGAATAGTGTACAAACATAAAGAGAAAATCCAATCCGTGACTTGGAAGACACTTAACAATGTAAGAAACCAGTGATTCTATGAACCTTTTGAGCTGAGGCAGCTTGGTGATCTTCCCTTTTGAGAATAAAATAATACAAACCACAATACAGTGTAAGGACTGTGGCAGACAGCATGGAGATTGCTGTCCTGCCTTCACCCTTCCAGGGGCTGGGACAATGTTAAGGGGCTGGTGGAAAGATACAGCTTTTGATTAAGTCATTCTTACCTACTTTCAACAACAGCTAAAAGGTCTGATATTTCACACAGGCTTCCCAACACTTCTATCTTTTCTTTATATCGTTTTCCCTCCTGTGTATTTTTTTTCTTATCCCTGGAGAACCATTTGGAGGTGCTCTGGAATAAATATTACCATATCAGCATGTTTTCCCTAGTGGAACTGAGGGGCTGGCAGCTGAACAGACATCAGAGAGGCTTACTCCTCCCCAGGGATGTTCCTGTCAAAATAAAGGACAGTGCTGATCAGACTTACAGGTTTTAGTTCCCAGAGTTATACTGTGGGACAATGGTTTTCCTTGAGAAGAGCCACAAGAAGCCACTTCAAGCATATGATGTGTCTATGAATACAGGCAGGTTTGTGGCAAGTGCAGAATGAAATCCTTCAAAGAGATGTGTTGGTTCAACTCTGTCTCAGTTAAGTTCCCTTTAAAGAGATCCCTCCAAAGTACTTAGAATTAATACTGTATGCTCAAGGAGCTTTATTGTTTTAATAGAAGCAGAAATGATGGGGAAGGGAGAGGGAAGATCAACAGTTTGTCTTGGTGCCAGCACTGATGGCTGCACAATCATACCCTGGGATACCAAATTGTTGTCACTTGTTAGTATTCATTAATTTGATCACTGAAGCCCAGGAAGACTGACTCTGCTGTCCTGGCAGATTTTCCCCAGGTCTCCACTTCTGTGTGCCTCTCAGAAGAGCCACTACACGGTGAGTGGATGCTGACTGCCCCACGCTTCTGTGGCAGCTCCAACAACACCGGGCTCTGCAATTCAGGCACAGAGGACCTGGTCGTCATGACATTTGCTGGCTTTACCAGCATTGCTTTCCACCTATTAAAAAAATACAAAGATTCTGCTGGGACTACAGGCACTGCGGACTGTTGATAACCTGAAACTAGGGCTGTTGCAGGAGAAAGGAACTGAAAGCAGCACTGCAGAATTACTCCTACAGGACATCTACCTCCATCACCTTCTCATATTTTGGGCCACATCATATGCTGAGCACAGTGCACCAGGTTTGGGGTTAGAGCACGAGCATCGTATGGGGCTGGCATGGCCCAAGCAAGGGGAGAAAACTGGCCTGGGCCCAGCAAAATGCTGTCACCAGACTGGTCTCAGTAGTGGTGAAGTGCTAAGGGGTTTCTGCCACTCAAGGAGTGGGAAGCCTGGGGACTAAGATACTCGTAGGTGGTATCCTTAAGATCTAAGTCCTGCTTTCAAGAAAAGTCTATGTATACAGATGGAAAAAGCTTCAGCAGCAGCTTGTGAGAGCTCCATCACACTGGGGTGTTCACACAGTTCAAGTTCCCTGGCAGAGGCAGGAGGCACACAGATGTCACCCTCATCTTGGGGGTCTGATGGACTGAAGGGGTGCCAGGGAGATAATATGAATTTGTTTTGTTCTTTCCAGACTTTGCTTTTCTTACAAGCGTTTGAAAACAGAGATTTTCAGGGCAAAGGCAGTGTCTCACAACTAGGATGAAATTTGATGGGGGTTTGTTTGGTTGTTTTGGAAGGGAAATAACCCCAAGCATCTATTTTTTTTGTTTTGGAGAAAACTGAAATGTTTTCTTGTTCTTTGTATTGAAATGTTGAGAAAACACAATCACTGCCAGAGCCCTCTCCAGTGGCCAGGTTCAGACTTGTCGTTTCACTCGCTTCCTGTCTGTCCAGTCATGGTTAGACCATGCAGGAGACTGTCCTCTCTCAAGGGTATTGCAGAAGTGTTTATTTTATTCCTTGTAATGCTCCTTCAGTGGCCACCAGCTCCCCAGAGAGGGCACTTGAACTGCTGAGGGGTTGCACACAGCAAGATGGAGTGGCTCTGTCCTGCAGTGAGGATGTGACAATTGCATCCCCTGCTAACGTAGAAGGACTTCCCATTGATGTATACAGGGCAGCAGCTGCACACCAGAGCTGAAGTGGAACTGGGAAAGGCAGGCAAAGCCACTGGAGCAGCATAAGGCCCCTGACCCTCTCTTGTCAGGTACAAAGACAAGCACCAGGAAATAGGGAGGCTGGCCAGGAGTAGCATTATTAGGAGTGTGTCTAATGTGAAATCATTAAACAAATTTTGAAATGCAGTTGACCTTCTCTAGGGAGAATTATGTAGTATCTACAGCAGTTGCCTTTCAGTCTGATTTGCGCTGATCCACTGTGTCTGTAATGTAGCTACTTCTGATAGGGTCTGGGGCTCTCAGAAATGATCTGCTAGTGCAGAAAAGCACACTTCACCAGGGTTTCTTTTTGAATGAACAGATATCTCATGGATCAAAACAACAGTTGCCACACTGGGAAGATTGGGCATCACAATGGCTTTCGAAATTGTCTATCTTGTGAACACTGAACTGTATCCTACGACGCTGAGGTATGTCAAAAGGTCCCAGGAATCTTTCAACTGTACCTGCTGCTTTTTCCATTCTCTATTCCACTGTTGTTTAGTAAAACTTGGTTTTCCTCAGTTTCCTAGCTGAATAGCTACAGCTCAATGTGGATGGCATATACTGATGAGATCATTGTCACGGTTTGGGGTCAGGGCACCCCCAAATCTGCACCAGAACGCTCTCTCCCCCTCCCCACTCAAAAAAGGAAGAAAGCAAATAAAGGAGAGAGACTTATCGATTAGGGAAGGAAACTAGAACAGCTTTACTAAAACATGAAAATAATAATAACAGCAATAAGAAAAGGTAAATGTATACAAATATGTACATATCCAATNTGGAGCTAAGTTTACATTCTACTCCTTAAACTGCTGACTCATCTGTTTGAGAGCATCTCTCAAATATTTATTTGGGGGTTTTTGTGTTTGTTTTTTTCTTTTCTCTTGCAGAAACTTTGGTGTTTCCTTGTGCTCAAGTTTGTGTGACCTAGGTGGGATCATAGCACCATTTCTGCTTTTCCGATTAGCAGCTGTTTGGTTGGAGCTACCTCTAATTATTTTCAGTAAGATTTGACTTAAAATTTAAATATCCTCATCCTAATAGAGCTTTTCTTTCACTACAGAAGTGTACTGTGCAGCTTCAACTCCCCCTTAGACTAACGTCTCTCAACCTTCATGCCTTGAGCAAGAGGCTGAGTAGAAAGTGGGTGAAATGTAGGTGATTTCATGGCATGTTATGCAAGAGTTCAGGTCTGCTTGGGTAACTTGGCTGACAGAGCATAAAAGAAACTAAGTGCTTTAAGATTGAGAAACAACTAAGTTCTGTAATTGCAGAGAAGTAACCTTAGTCTCCCAAGAGTAGAGATTAATGTCCTTTAAAAAAATATGTGATTAGGGTTTTTAGGTAGATGCAGTCATAACTATGGATGTTGTATTAACAAGAACTTGGTTATTCCTGTCAAACTATTTTCCTCAGTTGCATTTTGGAGAAAAAGAACCCTGCATCATAATTCCATAGAAAAAATTAACTAGTTATTTCAAATAAGGAAGCGGGAGTCTGTGACTAAATCAGAATTCCAGGAGATTCATCTGACTGGGAAGAAAGCAAAAAAGATAGGATAGAATAAAAAGGGAAATTGGCACACATGGCTTTAGCTGAAAAGAAAAATGGAAAGACAAGAGGTGTTTTAAAAGATTACCATTATTCCAAGAACAGTCATATATAGAAGAGTGGTGTTCACATTATCTAATTCTGAAATTCTGCTGTTGCTGGAGGACATACAAATTCCCACTGTCTTGAATCAACAGCTACAAAATCAGAAAGGATCAGAGAGGACTGTCCAGCTGTCATGGAACACTTCACTTTTTGCTCTAGACCATCTATTTTTGACTTATATTATTTATATTATACCTATGCAGGAAATTATTCCAAAATAAGCATTCCTTATGAACTATTTCAGACTAACTCTGTATTTGAATGCTCTTTCCCAAGGATTGATTTTATTCTGAATCACATAATCAATTTCAACCATGAATACACACTAAGACAGTATTTCAGGGAAATCTCAATGGTCTGAAGAAACACAGATGCATGTACGTGACAGAGGCCCTTGAACAAAACCAGATTTGTCTTATGTGAGAGATACCATCTTGATTCCAGGGCAGTTTGTAAGCACTTGCCTATGTGCACTTATCTCAGGTTTTTTACTTCTAGGATCTCCATTTTGAGGCAATCCAGCATGCAAATGAACCCCTCTCACCCAAGGTTTTTTAGTATGCTAAATTAGAGTAGCATAAAGGTATTTGATAAGAGTAGGGTAATCAGAAATTGCTGTTGCACTTTAAAAATTTCACTTCCACCTTAATCTGAAAAAAACATTCCTCAGTAGATAAACCCTAAAAATAAGAAAAGCCACAATTTTCTTACTGCTTTCGTATTTCTTCAATGTCCATTGTAGGTGTTCTTGCAGTTGTCTGTGGGATCCTAGTATTACTTTTACCAGAGACAAAGGGAATATCCTTGCCAGAAACAGTGGAAGATGTGGAGCAATTTTCAAGGTATATGTATTTTTCTTACTCTTACTTGGATGCGGTTTCCTGAGGGTGTTCTTCTCCAACCTTATCAGCTGTCATAAATTATTGATGTTTTCCAAGTGTCAGAGTAAATTTCTAGTCAGGTTGATGGTACGAGTAGGTCTTATTTTCCTCAACAGAAACATGAGCTTTTTGGTACTGCTAAGGTGGGTTGTTAAAAAAAAAATAATATGGGGATAGAATCTGTATTTTTCTAACAGAGCGACAAAATTGTCCTATGGATGTCTAGAAGCAGAAAGTAATAGTGTGCAAACAGGATACTGCAAAGCATAGCCTGCAACTCTCTGCTCAAAACCAGCCATTGCCTCAAGCAGAGCATCCTGTAAAGAAGGGCCCTTCATCATGGGAGCATTTCCACAATTTATGAAGTCATTGAAAAGTTACATAGAAAGTTAATTTACAAGTGAAGAATTGTAGGTACAGCTTTCCCAGTCCTGGCACACAGCAAGCCAGACTCATAACTGTATGGCAGGCGTGCAGGGAATGTTTACACTTTGGTTAGATTTCTTGAGGAGTTAGCACTATACATTAACATTTCAAGTAGTGGGTTTGGATATTACATCAATAACTTCTGCCTGCTTCAATATGCAAACTAAAGAAAGAGGAAGCTTTCTATGCAGATATTAAATGTTTCAATACTGCAGCTTGGATGAGAACGCGAACTACATCTTTTGTTTCTTTCATCCTTATACCCATCTCCCCTTCTGTTTCTTTAGTCATTTTGGTAAATGTGGCAAGAAACGGAAACGCCAGGACACCAACTCTTATATTTGAACTTTGAAGGACAGCACCAAGCAAAGAACCATGTTCTCGCACCGGCAATTTGTTCTCCACCTATCACTAATTCAAAATTCGCTGCAGAGTATGGATTAAACTCCATGTTCTTTTGTTTAAGCATAAAGACTTCGAAAACAAGCAGTGTATTTTTTTGTAAATATGGAATAAATTCTTTTTTTCTTTTTCTTTCTGAGTAAGTTGTTTGCAGTAAGGCAGCGTTCTGGTTCTTTGTAGAGAACAGAACAACTTTAAAAAGATGCACAATCCAGCTCAGTGGGCTCTAATTTATTTATTTACAAACTTGAGACATTTGTTTATTTCTGTTGATAGTGTATATATTTGGGTGGGGAAGGTTTGAAACATCACTGCTTGTTTAAGATTTGGGTGACTGTGAGGAGGAGAGTACAAGTATTTCAACCTCTTTTTTTGCCCTGAAGAATCTTGACAAATAGATCTGATAGTTCAGGAAGGAGGGTGTTGGTTAGGGCAGCTCTGATTGGGAGGGGTGGGAATCAGAGGTGTGCATCAGGAAACCCTCATCATGGGCTCCCAGAGACCATCTGCTGCAAAAGCTCTCTTTCCCTCTTTGTTCAAGGGCTTTCTGAAATGTGGCAGCAGTCCTCCCCTTCTCCTTCCCAGGGCTTTATATAGGTGTCACATCCTACACAGGGCATTAGCTCTGCAAATCGGAATGTCCTGGTACCCATTAGTGCCTCCCCCTAGACCAAGCTGAGGTTCATGTGACAACCCATTGTCCTGTCCTCTAGCTAGGGACCCCTGTACCTCTGAGGGAAGGGCTTCTGCCTGCTCTCTCCTGCTGGGTGCTTTTCCAACCCTCTCATTTAAAAGTATGCTGATTTTTTTCCCCTTCTAAATCATGCTCTTTGCCGATCTCTACAAACCAAATTTCCTCACCCTCACCACTACCAAGGTGACTTGAAATTCCTATCTTCTGTCCATTATTATGATTTGTCATCTTTCTGTCTGGAGGATAAATTATTTGGACTGTTGACAGGAATGTCAAGCTGTCTTGGGAAGATGGACAGGGATGAGACAAGAGGTTTGGTTATGGAGGGAGCTGTTTACTGGCCCTGTTTTTTTGAAGCTGGCATGTAGCAGAATAGCTTACATCTGTGGTTTTGCAAGCAGATAGCAGGGACAGTGTGCCTTGCCTTTCACCTGTATGACCTTCTTCATCAAGAATTGGATTCTAGCCACTGACAGGTAAGCAATACAGTCCTTACAGTGAAGGATTCGAAAAGATGTGGTGTTCATAAGGTATCCTGTTACCCAGAGAAAATTAAATAAATAAACAAGCAAACCCCAATGAGCTCTTGTAAAAAGCCTTATAAGCTCAGAAAATAACATATTTGACATAAGTAAATATAGGACTGAGTTTTAAGGGTTCATACCACAAGTGAGCAGTGTTAACATTGCAGTCAGTGTAACTGAATGACTACTGCTCCATTCTCGCAATCGTAAGAGCACGTGTAGGCAGGTGCTTGCACTGGTGGATTTCCTATTGTGAGGAGTTTATGATGCATTTCAACAATTCCTGACTCCCCCTGCCTTTTCCCAGCAACTGCGGGTACCATCAACCCTGCTGGAGGAAAACAGGACCTTTAGTGGTAATCTTGGTCTGATGTTTGCGTATTTTGAGCAGTTAGCAATAAAGGGCTGCCATTCAAGGCTGTTCCTGACTTCCTCTGGGGCACAGTTAAAGGTCAGTGGGATGCTTAGCAAGAGTCAGCAGTGACTGAAAGAATGAAACTAAATGAGTATCTCCTGATATATGTGGCTAACTGGTGATATCTAGAAGACAACTCAAAACTGGAGCTAAAGCTGCAGGGAGAAAAATCCTCCTACACCAACACGGTCTGCTGCAGATAGTTGTAAACTCCTCAGTGCTGGCTGGCAGAAACCAGCCCTTGAGAGATGTGATGTGCATAGCAGACAAATGGTCGCCTTACCACTGCCAAAGACATGTGTTTGACATGACCTCAGAAACGCAGGAGCTGTGTTCTTCCTGCCTGCAAAGAGATTCCCCAGACCAACCAACAAGTGAATGTGCTGTTTGCTCCGAATGTGCAGCTGACACCAAATTTGCCTTGTTACTTCATCTAGTCTGTGCGAGTGGTTAGTGACAAGTGGCAATTTTTACTGCTTTTAACACTTGTGCAGAAAGAAAAGATCACAATTTATATGCTTTAAGAGGTTATGAGGTGGCACTTCTGTAGCTACTCAGGCATGTCCATGCATTTCTAGTGGGTTTGGCAGGACAGCAGAAGGGAGTTTTTCTGCCTACAAGCCAGGTATTGACCATGCCTGCAAGAGTTCACATTTGAAGAGCTTTATAAATCAAAGACCAAGCTGAAACGCAGAATTTCTGTTGTCGGGGAAGTTCTGTGTGTATTTCATGGCTGAATTAATGATCCAAATAAACGGATAGAGAAAATACGAAGGAGAGTATTTGTGCCCAGTTAATCGTCCCTGACTAGAGGAGTGGGTGGGGAATGCTTTATCAGAGCTGTTCCTGCTCAGGAAGGCAATGCTCTGAGATCATTGCTTCTCCCAGAATTAGACTCCAGGTGTAGAAGCTGCAAAACTCACCCTGCCACCTAGCTGTTTTATAGCTCTTATCTCCCTTCATAGCCTATGGAAAAACATAAAAAACCCAAACCACAACAAAACGTAAAAAATAACCAAAACAACTCCTAGGATGCAACTCATCCCTTTTGTATATACATGCATATAAAAAAAAATAATAAATCAATTTACACACAACTTGATAAGACTGGGACCTCTGCACTGCAGAAAGCGGGCAAGACAAATCCCAGCCCAGGAAGAGATAGCTGCGTTACTCGGGGTGCATTCAGCACACCCTGAGGATGCAGAAAAGAGTCCATGCAGAGCTGGAGGTCCCCAGGTGTCTGTGGGGTGCTCCCTGGCTGATATACAGGTGATGCAGGGAAGGGCAGGGGTTCAGAGTTACCAAGTGTTTCACTTTGGCAAGTGTGAACCAAGCTTTACTTAGAAAGCATCCCTAAGGGTCTAAATTTTCACTTCCTATAACCATAGGCATGTGTACATTGATTTCTTTTAAAGAAGAAAAACATACATGTAATGGTTGTATAGTGAGATAAACAGGATGGATACTATGGGTAGCCAAATTCTATAATGCGTTAAACACATTGTCATTACTTGCTGTAATGATTAACAGTTATTGTCTGTCTTTGCTATGGACTAACTTTAGGATGGGGCTATTTTTAATTCACTGTTTTATATCTCTGATGCAATATTTGTACTTTTGCTGACACACAGAGTTCCAGGAGTCAATAAAAATATGGAAATACAAAACAAATGTATTTGCTGCTTTTTTCTTTCTTTCTTTCTTTCTTTTTTTCTTCCCGTGTATTTAATGCTATCGGACATATCTAATAAAGCTTCACATGCATATAAGACATGTGCAAGGAGATTCTTCTTTGATTTAAATCATTAAATTGGTAAGAGGCTCAGATAGCTCATAGGAAATGTGAAGTATTCTCCTTTCATCATTTGTTGGAAGCACAACCTTTTGGGAAATTCGTTGCAGGGCCTACTATAATATTGAAATACAGATGTCTGGTTACAGTTGAGGTTGGAATTTTTGACACATATTTCAGAGATGAGTGAGTCTATTGTTGAACACAGCAAACCATAGAACGTATAGAAAGAGGGTAACACACCATCAGTTTTGTTTCTTGGTAATAACTGTTAATTTATAGCAATTAAAAATAGATGATCATATTTATTTTACTTTCTTATAAATGATTGTAGCTTTGATATTGCACTTGGAAACTTGTATTTCTAATATGCATACTGCTTTCCAGGATAGGGTAGTCTGTATTCAAGATCGGTTGCTTTCCATTATACTCTTAATCCAAGGAATATAATTGGAAACTCGAACGTAAACACCAGGTTTCATGGGTTGTGCACAGCCAAGACCCCAAGAGGTGACTCCATGTTGGACAAATTTATCTTGATCCAGACAGACTAGAGGTCCTCCACTGTCCCCCTAAACAGAGAAAGAATGTATGGTGATGAACAGGATGATTCCTTCAGAGACAGCCCCAAGTGCAACATTGGCCATCTGAGGCGCAGAATCAGAGGTACCTCTCATACGTGAGGATCACCCAAGTTATAAGAAAATATTGGAGCTCTAGCCAGAAAAGATTTCTCTATACATGTGGCTGAACATTGTTGTGAAGTCATCTCTTCCCATCATCCAAGTACTGTATTTATTTAAGTAAGAGGATTTGGTGAGAAGGAATCTGATCACACTTTGTAACTTAAACTGTGCTTCCTCCCTCAAATCTCTTTTCTGATGTCTTTATGGCTTTCTCTTGTTACTAGATGACCCAAGACGAAAATGGATTAATCAAATGCATTCATCCAAGCAATGTGTCTAAAGATGTATGCACACCCCTCAATGGCCTGCTTGACCATCACAGTGCTTGTGCATAGGGTATCTGTGCTGTTTTGGCAATGCTGTTGACCTGTCAGCTGAGACAGGCACTCTGCTGTTTCCACACTTCTTTACAGAGTCATCTCTAGCTTTTCAGGGAGCAAAGTTTTCATCTTGATTCAGTATGTTAAGCTTTTCTGAGCCCTTTAATGTATTTAAAGAAACCAAATAACTCAATTTCAAAATCTAGACTTCTAAAGAATGTCTTCATGATACACTTGTGGGATGAGCTATTACCAACCATATTCTTTCTTTTCAGCAAAAGGAAAGGCAGCCATGGCTGACTTCATGGCTCAGGCAGCCATGTATTATCATATGCTTTGTAGTTCAGGCTTATCTGAAAAATTATCTGCCCCTCTTTCTAGCAGCAGACAAGGGAGCAAGGGAAGAGCACGATCTATGTGCTTTTTTCAGCTTGTATGCCACATGGTGTGGTAACATCCCAAAGCTAATTCTGAGCTTCTAAAACCCAGAAAGAAAAGCACTATTTGATTTGAACACACTGTTAATCAGCTCCAATGCTCACAGACTTCCTTACCTGGCAGCTGTCTGTGCCACCATGAATATTCCCAGCACACAGCTCGTGGTTTTTGACTCTACCATTCAAAAATTCAGGACGGTTGCATATTTTATTCTCGATTACAGGGAAACCAGTTTCCTTTAAGTAGCCATCACCACCAGTTCCTTTGAAGATAAAAACAAAAGCAAGACACAACAAGTGACGAAGGTAAATGAACTGTTTCACAAAACAAATATCAAGATATGAATAAGAAGCAAAATTAACATAGTGTTCATGCCCTATGCATATATATCCCATGCACAATATGAAGTGATACCCAAATCAGTAAGCATTATCAGTATCATGGTACTTAACATCCTCTACCATCAATCAAAAAATCTGTGCTGAACTGATTATCTTCCTGTTCCTGCAGTACATCCTTATGGATCCCACATCCACTGATATTAGTGGAAGTCATTCCCACACCATTTCACTTTTTTATATCTGAGTTTTCCTCTCTGTGGAAGAAGGATGTTGGAAGTGAACAGTTGCAAATGGCATGATGGGCAGAAACAAGGAGGCAGAGAAGGTACCGAAGCCTGTCTCAACCAAGATAAGGTGGGATGTTTTGAAAATGAGAGTTATGTTTATATTTGTGTGAGATCTTGTGAAGTAGGCTCGTTGGGAGAAAAAAATTGTTCGAGAGAATGAACAAACACACCTTTGTGCGTGATTAAGAAATAGCCTAAATCTAGAAAAACTTGCCTTCTGACTGCATAAAAGCCCACTTTGGGGAAAAGCAGAGAGGACTGAGAGANATAAAAGCCCACTTTGGGGAAAAGCAGAGTGGACTGAGAGATAGGAGTCAACAGCTCCTTAGTTCTGACTCTCCTCTTTTAGTGTTGGCTTAGGGGGGTTTCGTTTACATGGTTCTAAGTAATTTAGACGAATCTATATCAGAGGGATACAGTGGAAAGAATGGCAGTACCTAATAGATTCTGATGAAGTAGTTATGCATGCAGATTTGTACAGGGTGTTTTTGGCATAAAGAGAACTCACTTTGAATGCAGATGTATAGCAATTTCCAAACACAGAGCTTTCAGCT
>WEIS01040554.1:0-23540 GCA_013389965.1 Todus mexicanus
AGGTATAGGTATAGATATAGGTACAGATATATAGATACAGATTTAGGTAGATATAGATATAAATAATAAATATCTATTATGAATACAACTATGAATATGACCATGATGCAGCCATTAAACGCTATGTCCATGCCCCAGCCTGCAACAAGCAGAAGCAGGAGCTCTGATCCCATCCAGGCAGCCCCCCCAAATCCTTCTGCAGGTTGAAATCAAAGCCTTTTTATTTTCCCTCAGAACTGAAGGCAGACTGCCATAAAAATGCTGCCATGAGCTGAAGGCGGCTTGCTCCGTGCATCGCTGAAACCAATCAAATTCATCAGAGCCAGCAAGTTTTAATTAAGTCTTATTAACTCCATCCCTCAGCGGATCTTCCATCCCTTTCATAATAAAAGCAGCACAACCCTCCCAGGTGAGCGACCTCCTGCCCTGCCATAGCACGAGCCCTTCGCAGCAAAACAGCACGGCCCAGGTCACAGAGAAGGAGCTCCTTTCCCCCGCGCGCTGGCTGCTAATTTCTTTTGCATTGATTTAACACAGGGAAGAGCTGCCCCAATGCCCAAGGCCCCTCAAACAACAGGATCAGTCCTGCACGAGCAGCAAGATGCCCAATTCCTACCTGTGACCCTTCAAAGACACCAGCGGTTCGCCTTGTGCTGTGTCTTGGAGGCCCCCAGAAAAACCTGAGCTCTCCTGGTGCTCTCTCCGGATCTGCCGGGATGGATTTAGTTGAATATTGCACTAAAATTCCTGTTTCGTGCCTCGTTCCGCTGCGAAATTTTCGCCCCATGAAATATTGTCGGACGCAGTTTAGCTTAGAGCCTACGGAGCTACTACTGCTCTTTAATCCTAAAAGTGTTGATCTCTGCAGCACAGGCTGAGCAAGAGCTCGCTGCCCAATGTCCCCGCCGGCCAGAAATGGAGCAGGTCACGGCCTCGAATGCATCAAGGTTTTTGCATGACTTTGAAACCGCAGCAGGACCAGTCTGGGGTATATTCTATATAACAATGCTGCTATCTGCTGGCTGTGCTTGGCTAGAACAGCTCCTCTCCAGGGCAGCTGGGACTCGGGTAATGGTGCCCAGACAGAGGTGGCACCTGAAGAAGAGTCCGGCAACACTTGAAGAGGAATCTGGTATCACCAGCACCCCGGCAATACCACCAAGAGGTTAACACGTTGCCATGGAGGAGTCAGGAAAGGAGTAGCACACACAGCGGACTCTGAAGCTCATATTTGAGGAACGGGGAATGCCTAAAATCAAATTTCTAAACTGAATTTTCCCCCTCGCTCCACTTCCCATCTGTTCGTTCGATGCCTGATCAAGCCAAACTCATGTGGGAGTTCTCCAATACTTGTGGCACTACCAGAAACACCGGCAGGAGCTGCCAGTGCCCCAGGTTACCCTGCAGGGGGGTGAAACACCAACGGTGGGGCCAGGGCACATCCCTGGGCCGGAGCCTGGGAACCAGAGGCACCCCCGGCTTCTCCAACCAGTCCTGCTGAATTGCTGGGTTGTACTGGTTTGGAGTCAGCCAAAAGCTCAGGCATCATCAGCTCCCAGCACTGGTAAAGGGCAATGTTTGAGTTCAGCTCCTTTCCTTACCACAGAAAAGGAGCCAGCATCACGTAACGCCCGTGCATATAATGCCTGCACTGATCCTGCCTTTGCTTTCAGGGTAAAGGGAGCAGCATCTGTGTGGGGCTTTTCCATCCCCCTACTCCCCCTAAAAAAGCTATTTACCCCGATTTGCATTCCAGGCACCTCACAGGTGTTTTAATTCCAAGCCTTTAATCTTCGCCTTCAGATCCATTTAACTTGCTGGAGTTTTGATTTGTAGCAACAGATGTAAATGAGATTATCCGTCCCCTGAGATAAACTGTCAAAGGCAAACGCTGAAGAATTGGGCTCTGCAAACATTTGAATACGCTCGTGTTGCAAACCCCGAGATGGAGCCGCAGATGAAGGTAGATCAGCGGGAGCCAGGGCTCGGGTCTCCAACGCGCCGAGCGAGAAGGACCTTCGGGCTGAGGCTCCGAGCTGCTCCCGAGCTCATCTCCTCCTTCCAGCTCCGAAGGCCCCACAGAAGGAGGAGGCAACACCTTCCTGGCGTGCAGAGAAAGCTGGGAGGCTTCAAGGGTGTCTTTGTTAACCTCAAAAACCCCAGGTGAGGCAAGCGTGGGGAAGCCTGGGATGGAGTTTCTGGGGGAGAGGTTGGTCTGGGGTGGGGGGGACAGGCAGGGAGTTGCATTGGGCTAAGATTTTCCTGCTGAAAATTGTTCATGTTTTTCTCCTGGAGAAAAACAAACCAAAATAAAACGATGATTCTGAACATCTTTTCTGTTCATTTTCTAACAGAAAGTGATTTTATCAGGGGAAAGGGAGGCTGGTTCCAGTTTCTCACTCTAATGGTAGGGGAAAAAAAAGGTCTAAACCCACTTATATCTCTTTTCCTCTTACATAAGACTCAGAAGATGTCTCAAGGGCCTCTACCTCCAAAATTTATTCTCAAGCTGCATCTTTTTTATTCCTAGAAATGAAACAATCCCTCCCTCTCCCGACCCTTGCTTATTTATTTGCCATTTCTGGTCCTTGTGATTATTTTTTGCCCGTCATATTATTTCATTATTTTTTTTTTTAATCTCCATGTTTGCATCTTCCTTCTTTCCTTATCTTCTGCCTGCCCTAGAGGCTTATTGCTGCTTTGGCAACATGCTAACGTGTTTAGGAACGATAAGGCGTCTAATTAATAGTTTAATTAGCAGTACAAGGTCTTAATAGCTTATTAAAGGAAAGACATTCAGGAAACTCTTTCCCTTTTCTTGCGCTGCTACGATATAATTTACCAGCAACTGATAAACCAGTTTCGAACGGCTTTCAGACTTTTCAGGAGGAAAGTGCTGCTGGATTCGTGATTTCACGGGGGATTTTTGCACCACTAATACTATTCTTTTATTTTTTATTTCTCCGGCGGTGTTTAAAAAACAATTTGACAGATTAACAAAAGGAACAATGTCGCTGTGGCGTGGCAGGAGGGAGCCCGACGAGCCTGGAAGGGGAATTAAGTGGAACCGCCTCCCCAGTGCTGCACAGAAACGAGTCCTGGGGGGAGGTAAAGTTGCTCTTTAAGAGGCTCTGGCTGAAATGTCAGGTCGTGCTCCGAGCTGGGGCAGCTCCGCCGCTCGCCGCCTGCCGTCCTCCCCGCTCCTTTTCCACCCATCTTGGATAAAACACTATTTTTACGTGTAGGCATCCTCGGCTCGGAAACCCCAGCGGAGCAGGGAGCAGCTCGAAGCCCCGCGGATCCCTCTTGCTTTCGCCGGCGAGCGGCTGAGCGCTGAACGCTGCGGGGAGCTGAAGGCGCTGCGCCACGGCTGCAGCTCGCCTTGCCCAGGCCGCCGGGTTTTTCCTCTGACCCACACAAAGATTTCTTTCTAAATTTATCGCCGCGCTCATCGGCAGTCCCACTTAGTGGCAGATTACGAGGCTGGGCAGGCAGGGCCCATTCGAATGAGGGCAGGGGAGCCTGGAAAACCACCACGCGGGGGATGACGCAGCCGGCGAGGCCAGGGCAGCGGCAAAGGGGCAAGGGCAGCCTCGCTCGGCTCGGCTTCTGCAGCCTCTCTGCTCCACGTTCTCCTTCCCCGGGGAGCTGAGGCGGCTGCCGTGGGGATGCTGCGCCGAGATGGCAGCGCCCCAGCTCCTGGCTGGGGCCAGGGAGGTTTGCTGGTCTCCTGAGGCCGCGGCGCTGGCGCTGCTGGGGAATTTCCACTGGGCTGCAGAAGGAGCCGCTGGCCTCGCCTGGGCACGGGTTGCAAGGATGAAGCAGCATTTTGGTGCCCGAGACGTCTCACGTTCCCCGCTGCGTGCCCTGGGCTCCTGGATCCAGCAGCCTTTGCCTCCCCCTGTCTATAAGATCAGAGCTGGGGGTTTGTGCCCCATGGATCTCCACAGCGAGGATGCCGACGGGTGTAACCCATCCTGCCGGGGGTGCTGGTCGATGTCCAGAGCTGCAGCCCTGCTCGGGGAGGAGGATGCGCCGCGTTGGGAACCACGCGGGGAAATGATGCGCTTACAGGGACGGCAGAATTGAGAGAACGCTCGACCAGCGCGATTTTCTTATGCGCCTGTCAGCAAATCACTTAATCTGCGCTGTGCCAAGTTTCCCGGCCACTAAATGGGGAATGATTATCCCCCAACTTCCTAAGAGGGAGCGAGAATAATACCCACTAACGAAGGCGAGGGCGCTGGAAGGCGGCCACGGAGATGCGCACGGACACACGTAGTGGCAGCAGCCCTGGGAGAAACACGCAGCCCTACAAAACCAACCTCTCGAAATTAATCTCCCCCTCTTGGTGCTTTTTTTTTTTTTTACTGAAGAAAATCCCGAAATAGCTTTGTCTCTCCCATGCAGGATTTGAAGCGATTTTTCTGCCACCCCCCGAGTCGGGACATCCCAGAGCCGATGGGAAAAAGAGGCAAATGCTGCGATCTGCACCTCGGGGGGGCTCAGAGCTCTCCCCTTGCCCCTCAGCCCACCTCGCCCCTGGGGACCCTCCAGCTCGGGGCTGTCGCTGCCTGCCAGGGGCTGCTGGCAGTGCCAGCGGGGTCACCTTGGCTCCAGCCGCCTCCTGTGCCAGGCAGCCCAGGAGGGGATGCAGAGTGACCGTGCACATCCCACGCACATCCCATCCGCATCCCACGAGCGTGCCATGGGCTTCCCATCAACATCCCATGCAAATCCCACCCACATCCCATCTGCATCCTGCACACATGCCATGGCCTTCCCATGCCCATCCTGCACCCATCCCATGCGCATCCCATGCAAATCCCGTGCACATCCCTGTCAGCATCCCGCACCCATCCCAATCCCCTCATGTCCATTGCCGTGCGCGTCCCGCACCCGTTCCATTCACGCCCTGTGCTCATCTCACGCAAATCCCACCTGCGCTTCCCGCGCACATCCCACCTATATCCCCCCCCCATCCCGTGGACATCCCGCACCCATCCCACCCACCTCAGGCAGCTCTGCCCAGGCTCACTCCTTCCTACTGGCTAAGCAGGAATGGCTGTGCTGGGCCTAATGGGAACAGCGGGCGGAATTTAAGGGGTCTCTGACTTATTTTCCTATTTCTCACAAGGCCACGGGGGTTGCAAGCGGCTGCTTTACGGCTTCTTCGGGAATAATTGCTCCATATAGCGCCGGAACGTCCCCGCGATGGATTGTTATGTTCTTGCTCCCTTTTTCCCCCCCCCTCAGAATATATGCTGCAGTTTCTGTTTGTCGACTGTTTTAATAGCGAGGTGGCTGAGACAAAGTTCGCTCAATAAACTTGTTTTTCCCCATGAGCAGCTTTAGCTTAGATAAACGGGCTTTAGAGTCCGGCTTTAGCCTGGGACTGGGACTGTTTACCGTCCATCATTGCTAGTTAATTGCTATTTGGGTTGGATTAAGCTCTTTTATGCTCTTTTCTTAAAAAATACTAAATGAAGATGTGCTTAGTAATAGGGTAAAAGGTTAGCTAGAAGGCTTTTAAAAGTAGGGAAGCTCCATAAAGGTGATTTTTAAAAGTAGGGAAGCTCCATAAAGCCATTTTTTTAAAGTAGGGAAGCTTCATAAAGCTGTTTTCCACCCTATGGAGGGTTTAATGAGCAGCAAGGATGAGGGTCTGAGCTCAGGGTCAGGTCTCAGAGCAGCTCTTTGCTCTCACATACCAGGATCTCCCTCCCAGATGGCACCAGTGACCCTCGAGCCCTTCATGGGGCTCCCTGATCCCACCCTCCCCAGATTGCTGGACAGGAGGGTGCGGTAGGGACAGGAATGGGGGGACAGACAGGGGGGAGAAAAGCCCCATGGCAAGCGGGGCCAAACTGCAGGATCTGCTGCTGTGGGAGCCTCAGAGTCCTCTCTAAAGGTCCACCTTTCGCAGAGCCTTTTTGGGTACAGTGCCGCGAACTCCCACACGCTGCTGCAGGGACCTGCTCGCTCCAAAAAACAAGGGTTTACTTTGGGAACTTCAACAGGCACAACTTCATTTTGCTCAGACACGTTCCCATGCGCTGCCCAGTTGGTGAAATACTTCTCCCCTACACGCTCAGTTGCCAACCAAGCGTCCCGCAGCACCTCTGGGGGCGATGGGTTTGGTGCCGAGGCGGTGCAGAACCCAACGCTCACCCGCCCAAGCTGGGGCACCCCGGGATCTCCCGCCCCCGACCTCGGACACGTTTCACCTTTAGCTGCAGTGCCGAGGTGGAGAAATGCTCCTGCTCCAGCCAAGGGGCTGCAGCTGTGACCAGCAGGGTGTTACTACCCGGGGGTGACGGCACCTCGGCGAGAGAACTCCAGTTGCCGTGGTTACGGATGGAAAATAGGGCTGCGGGTTAAGTCAGGCCAGTGTCGCATGAAGCACAACATCCCACTTCATCTTGCGCGCACCTGAGACAGACAAAGCTGGGGTGGTGGCCACCAGAAACCCTCGAGTCCCCACCCAGCCCCGAGTCGGAAGGTTAAACGTCCCAAAACTTCTTCCCAAGCAGAAATCTCTGTGTGCAGCAGCCTCAGGGATGGGCTTGGGGCACAGACTTTGTCAGAGGAGCCCATCTCAGCCCTGTCACCTGGTATTTATCGGTGCCCCCCAAATTCTAAGGCTCTGATTCTCCCGAGGTTTCACGCTCTGAATATTTAAAAGGAGTTCTCAGAGGCGGGCACACCCCTCACCTCCGGGCTGCGGTTGCGTCGTGGAGGCAAAGCCGATGAGAACATCGGCGCCGGGGGCTGGAGCTGGTCCAGGCTCTGATGGCCCAGCCAGCGACGCAGCGATGCAGCATTTCGGGATGTTCTGAGCATCCCCAGAACGGGATCCTCTGCTGGGCTTGGTGAAACCTCCCAGGCAAAGAAAGCCTGGAGCCGGGGAAAAGAAAAAACAAGAAAGATCCTTCTTGGCCTATTGCATCCCTCATCTTGATGGTCCGGCTCGAAGGAATAAAGAGTGACGGTGCAGGAACGGATCTAAAGAGTCCAGAGAAGTCAATGGGCAGATAAATAATGTCCGACTATTAATCTCTTAATAATACGTCTGATCTTTAACGGGCTGTTCAAAATACATCTTTAAAGAAGTCTTAGAAGTTTGTGCCTTCCTCAACAATATATTCTTACTGCCATGGTTTGTACAATAAATTCTTACTGCCATGGTTTGTACAATATATTTTTATTGCCATGGGGTTTTTTGGGGGGAGGAACCTTCTAAAACTAGTTTTAGAAGCTGGTTTCAGAGGCTTCAACCCAGCCCTGGCCATTTCTTAGGTGCTGGGAGCAAATCCTGAGCTCTCCTCTCCCCTCTGGAGGAGGGAATCAATGCAGTCGTGTCCGGGCTGAGGAGGAGCTGGGGCTTGGCGGGGGATTATTTTGAAAAAGGAAAATAGTTGGCAGGAACACGGGCGAAGCTGAAACTATTTTCATCTGTTTTGCTTTGTAATGTTTAATGTTTTGCTTTCTACTTTACGAATTATACAAAGGAACCACTCGAAACAAAGGTCGCTCATTCTGGAAAGGGGGAAAAGAAAATCTGCAGAGGGAATAATGTGGCTAATCAGATTTGGCCAAGTAAGAAAAAAAAAAAACCCACACCAAAATATCTCGAAAAGTGACAGTATCTTGAAAAATGACAATATTGATTTTTTTCTTAGAAAAAAAGAAAAGAAAATATAAAGGAATATTCACCTTCTAATTGAGATTTGCTTGCAAAATAACTCCAGGCTGGGAAGAATAATCCGCTCGTGCATAAAAATACTTTTTTAAGACTAATTTTTGTTAACAGTGGCTTGGATTTTAGATTTCACAGGTGGTTTTCAAATGCTGGTTGCTCTGTCGGTACAAAAATACCACCCTAACTTTTCAACCGCTCTGTACCCTTCTTTTAGGAAAGGCTACGGAAGAGAACTGACCAAAAAGACGCAGCCTAAAAAAGAAAAACCTTGGCAATTTGAGGAGAAAACAGCTGGGAAAGGAGCCTCGTGCTGCTCCCTCTGTTTTTAACAAGTATATTTAAAAGATAACAGCCTGTAACTGCTTGCTGTTAGAACCATCTAGAAGCCGCAGCTGAGACCCAGAGGCCAGGCCAGCGCGGCTCAGTGTGCACAAACAAAACCAGCTTGTGCTCTGGCCAAAATAATTTCCAATCCCAGTTTCGAGGCTGGGACAAGAGGTGGATAAAAACCTCAGCCAGCACCTGGCAGCCCCAGCAGGATACCCCAGCGAGCGCCGCTGCCGGTTTATTCACCTTTGCTGCTCCAACCGTGCTGAGCGGGTTAATTTTCAGAAATAAAAGTTAAAAAGCATTTCAGGATTTTTTTTCTTTTTCTTTTTTTTCTTCTTCTTTCTTTTTCTTTTTCTCAGGGAAGAGCGAACAATTCGCGGCATCAAGTTTTAAGGAAAAAATAATTTGCGGCATCGAGTTTGAAAGGCTCCGGGAGCGTCTTGGCAGCCGCTGGGTGCCGAGGAGCTGGAGGCAGGCGTGGTGCTGGCACCCCGCGCGTCTGGCAGCTCCCGGGCGCTCGTGGGTGCTGCGCCGGGGGTGGCAGTGGGGCCCGCAGCGATTCCTATGAATCACAGCCCATTTCCCAAGCTCTCGCTGTGCTTATAAAAGCAGCCACTCCAGGCAGGGGCTGGCAGGCGCACGCGGCCAGAGATGAGCCCTCGGCTCCAGAGCTGTGGCCAAGCCTCTCTGCGCACCCGCAGCAGCATCGCCCGGCTGGAGGAGCGTCGAGCACAGGGAAGGGGCTGCTCTGGGAGCTGGTGGAGCTAAGAAAGCTGCTCTGGGACCTGGCGATGCTAAGAAAGCTGCTCTGGGAGCTGGCGATGCTAAGAAAGCTGCTCAGCGATGTCTAAACAAGTTTTCCCCTGTTTGTTCCTTTCCCAGTTGGAAAATATTGCTGTGTCGTATTAAGGTCGGCGAAACTTTTAACGGGAGGTTTCCTCGTACCCAGGGAGCCGGGAGGCGACAGCAGGACTGACAACCAGGACTATGGGACAGCCAGAAACTGCCGCAGACTCAGCTGGGAGATGGGAGACTGGAGCTGCGAGAAGGACTTTTGTGGAGATCAGAGCAGGGATGTGCAGGCGAATTTCTGCCAGCCCAGATGAGCCCCCATCGCCCAGAGGTACCCGCTGCTCTGCATTCAAATCCCACATTCATACAGTTCATTAAAACCACGACAAGCAAGTGCCGAGTCCTGGACCTGCGTCTCGGCGCAGAGGGCAAACGTAAACCTCAACTAGTAAACCAAAAAATTAAAGCTACCAAAGTAAAAATCCTCTTTACTGAAGCGCCAGTCCTGCTCGGAACGACCGAGGTGGTTTTGCAGAGACCCCCTTTCCCCAACCCTCCCGCCCTCAGCCGTAAGCGCCGGTGTTCCCGGGGGAGGCAGCCGCCCAGCACCGTGCCGCCCAGCACGTCCCAGTCCTTACCAGCAGCTCACCCTGCCAGCCTGGCAGCCCTGGCACGACGCTGGCGGCGGCTCCGATCCTGCCCTCGGCCACGGCTCTGTCCTAACGCTCCTCGGGGTTCGGCTGATTTATTTTTTTCCCCCTCAAACATCTAAACGGGCGCAGTTGGACGCGTGAAACGAGATTCGGGCTGTCGCTGCGGGAGAGCTGCTCCTCGCTGAGGTGAAGCCAAGCTGCTGGAGGAGCCTTTGCTGGGTGTTTGCGGCGTTTCACCAGCCGCCGCTGGCTGCTCTCCACAGCAGCAGCGCCGCGAGCAGACCCAGATCCAACTGGAGCAGGGGGGGGGCCCCCTCGTGCTTTACCTCCCCGATTGCTGCGACAGAAACCAGAGGGAAAAAACCAGAGCGTTAACTCCTGCTTGCTGGGGAATCAAAACTTCAGTTCTTGGAGCTGAAGCGACCCATTTTCTGGCTAAATTATTTAAACTGGGTAATTACCACCCATCCTTTCGGGTGGGAAAGTTGTTGTTTCCTGGGCTTTACTGCAGCAATAAACTACCGTCCTTTGGAAAGCAGAAGCTTAAAGATGTTTATTCCACGCTAAACGTTTTGTAATTCTGCTTAGGAGGCAGCAAGTCAGCTCCCCGGCTGGATGTTGCGCAGGACGAGCTAAAACCAGTATGGATTTACGGCAGTCCCTATGGGATGGACTGGTGCACGGCACCACTGCGGGGCTTTAAGCTCGCCAAGCAGCTCTGGCACAGGACCGAGCTCGCCCGGGGAGCCGGGGGGAACGTGACGGGGTTAAAATCTGTAACCAGCAAAGCCCACGTTACCTGCGACTCCGTTTCCCAGCGGTTTAGCCTGGCTCTGCTAACTGGGGAGAGCAGATTTCCAAGGCCGGAGCTGGGCAGCCAAAGGCCGGTGAGGCGGGACGCTGCCGTCACTCGCGTCGCTCCCGTCACTCCCGTCGTTCCCATCGCTCCCGACGGAGGACGGCGTGTTCCTGGGGTTATGCAATAACAGGAGGCGGCTGCCCCCCGGCCCCTCCGCAGCCGCCGTGGGCACCGAGCCCCCCTCGCCAGCCGCAGCCTCGGCGTCCCCGCGGGGGGAACGGGGAACCGGGAAAAAGCAGAAGTGTGGCTGTAATTAGGATTAGTCTATTTTTAGCGAGCTGTCTGGTGCCCTGTCCCTGCTCCAGCTGAGATGTTTAATTCTATCTAGCTCGACTCTTCCTGCAGCTGCAGCCGGGACTGATACAAAGATTGGCTTTTAAACCTTGAATTTTTGGGGGTTTCGGGTTGTTTTTGCTGGGGTATGGTGATTTTTACACCCCCTTCCCCTCCTGGCCCCGCATAATAGCTGGGAAATGCAGCACTGAAGCAATATGAAGGTCGTTGTATTATTAAAAAAAAAAAAAAGTCGTACAACTTTTCCTATCATTATTATTCATTTTACTCTGAGGTTTGGGAATCTAGTCATAGATCAGGAATGCGTTGTATCCTGGGCTGCACGAACAGCACAGAAGGAAAATTGCCTTTTCCAAGCTACACTGAGCACAAACACGCATGGTACCAGTAGGATTTTTGCTAAATAGCATCAGGAGATGTTAAAAGACGTCGCCGAGCAGCCAGCCGAGCACCTCGGCGTCTGCTGAGCCCGTATTTAAATAGCTGCTGTTCCTACGTTGAACCTTTAATAACCTATTTGCCAAGGGACCTTCGAGTCAGATTAGCAGCTAGCAAAACACCGTGAGACGCGGCTGGATGGAGATCAATCGATTCCTCCGTCCCGCTGCACCTCCCACCACCTCCCCGCCGCAGAACGTTTGGGGTTTCGCAAATATTGGTGGCCCAGGTGAGGCTGGGTGGCCACGGGGCTCCCCAGGAGCCGCGTCCCTCCCCGGGCAGGGCTCGGTACCTTTCAGCAGCGCACGGGCAGCAGCTTTAGGTGAAGTTTGGCGTTTTCCTTGGCCCAGCTCGGCGATGGGAGGGAGGCGTGAGGGTGGTCCAGCGCCGCCGGAGCGGGAAGATGCTTTCCTTAGGGAAAATCCCGGCTCCTCACACAACGCCCCGGCTCCCCCAGCAAACGCAGCCGCCAGCCCAGGGGCACGCTCTGCTTTACATGCAGAGGCAGGGTGGATTTTCCTTTACACCCCACCTGGCCGTGTCCACACCACCCCCCTGCCACCACCACCACTGTGTATTTTAGTGACTCATGAAGCTTCAAAGTGCTGAGCGTGGAGATCGGCTATTTCTGTGCCTCCACTGCAATCCCTGCTACCTCCGGCTGCGCTGTCAGAGCACCTCAGCCATGCGCAGCACCCCCGCCGGCTCTATTCTTAGCAGCTAATAGCTGAAATAATTACTTTTGTCTCAGCGCTGTTGGCTCCTCAGATTTGGAGCTGCAGCTCGGGGAGCCTGGCTGCCCCCACCGCCTCTCCCACAGCAGTCGAGGGGCCGGGAGCCACCACGCCGGCCTCCAGGCAGCACTTCTCTCATCATTTTGCCCAGGAATGGTGCGGGACAGCGAGCAGAGTGAGCAGAGCTCGCCGTGGATGATGCTAAATACCCCAAACGCGGCTCCGAGACAGGGCGTAAGCTCTGCTTGGAAGCAGCTCCTGCGTTAGCGTGGTGCCACCTCTCTGAAAAGGATCCCGTCTCTCCCAGCTGGGATTTTCTCAGGCTTCTCAGGGTGAATCCCAGGTGTCCAGGTTTTGGAAGGCAGGGCCGGGTTTCCACCTGCAGGCTGCCATTCCCGTGCCTGCTCGATTGCGTGGGCTCCGCTTGCACCAGGAACGCAGAACGTTTCATGCAAATGTGACTACCCAGTGCCAACACATCCCCGACAGTCCTCAGGGACAAACCCACACCTCTGCCTTTGTAGTTTCTTGCTCCACACCAGCAGTTCCAGCCGATTCCCTTGAACCAACCCCCAAAGAGGACGATGAAACCCCCGACCCCGAGCTTGGTGCAGAGTCAGAGGCGCACACCCCAGCAGGCGCCAGAACCCATTGGAAATTGGTTCAAAAATAGGGGGTTTATTTTTATTTCTGTCCCTCCCTGCTGTTCCTCCTCTTGGCTGGGACCCCAAGTAAGATGCACTGTTTTGGAGGGTGAATTTCTATTGTAACATTCCGATTTAAAGGAAATTTTAGAGATGACCCACCCCCTGACTGGTGAGGGTCAGGGCAAACTGTCCCGACAGCCGGGCTGTTGTGTTCCTGTTCCCGCTGGTGCTCCTGGAGCGGAGCTGGCTGGGAATTCTGTGCCCAAATAGATTTTTGTTGGAAAACACCATTTCACTGAGGTTGTTTTGGGAGGACGAGGCAGAGCAGGCAGACAAAAGGTCATATTTTGAACCATCCCACATCAGCATTTAAAAACCAAACTGGTTTGCATTTTAAAGCAACTTCCAGGACTTTGGGTTGCTAAAACTGAAGACCGCTGTGCTCAGCATTGCTCACTTTTCCATCCCCCCTGCCACCTTTGCCCGATTCTTTGCCCCTTCTGCTCAAACACCAACCGCTCCCCAAGATGCGATGCCCCGAGACGTCGCTCACCTGGAGGCGGAGGTCGAGGGGTTATTTACGGCTGCACGGACTTGCTGCGTCCTGGGGCAGGAATTTGTTTGGCATAGTTGAGGCCTTTGGATTATTTGATCTCAGCCTTTTAGTTAAACAGGAACATGCCCTGATTTTAACAATCGCCGTTTCCTGCAGTCGGTTGGAGGAAGGTGTGGCCGGTGGCATTTCAACCGAAACCTGAGCCAAGGCTCCAGCAGCAGCAGCAGGAAGCTGAGAGTGCGGGCAGCAGCACCACCAGGGCTTTGCTCCTCGTTAAAAAGACCAAGGCCCTGCCTCAGTGGATGCCCGAGATGATTTTATCACCCACAGGAGCGATAATGACGCGCACAAGGGCTGGGTTCCTGTAACGTCAGGCTTTGCGTGTTATTGCTGTTCAGGTCACTGTAGCATGACAGCAGAAAACAGCGTGGGAGATGCCAGGGAACGGAGGACGCACCTTCCGTACAGGTCAGCGGGAAGCCCACGCTGCCTCTGCCCCGACAAACTGCTCCTGGATCCCTTCAGGATGCTGAGGGCAACTCTCAGCTGAGGGCAGATGTGGTACTGATGGTTGGGGGTCGATCTCTCCCACCCTCCTAATTTCCCCCTCCCTAACACCCAGCCTGAACCGTTCCAGTTCCAAGCCTTGGTACCCTGTTGTCCAGCACTAGCACAACCCTTTTCTTTCCAATCAGCACTGGGAGCACCCCCAGCACAGCCGCTGTCACCCGTCACGTTCCCCCCCTCGCTCTGGAAGGGACATTTACACTCCCCTTGGCATGGGGAGACTCATCTCCCCGGCCTCGGACCACAACTATGGATTATTTCCATTTACCAAGTCTCCTTTCTAGCCCAGGACTTGGCTTCCTCAGAGCCGGCTCTCACCAAAGCCTCCTGCTTTTAGAGGGTCTAGAGAAAAAAAAACCAAAAAAACAACAAAACAAAAAGCACAAACCCCCAAACCCCAGTAACAAAGCACGAGCGTGGGCTCCACTTTGAATGGCTATCTACCTCGGTGTCCCCCATGGAATCACGGCCTCTGTGTCCTTCCTTCAGCTCACAGAAAACGCCAAACTCTGACAACAACGTCTGAAGCTAACTTTATTTGGGCTAACTTTATTTGGGGGGGGCTCACTACTCAGTTCCAAGTGCTGAAGCTTTCCACTGTTTTTTCAGTTACGTACCCGAGTGGTTCCCAGCCCAGCACGGCCGAGTCTTCTCGGGACCCCAGCGCCACCATAAAGTAAATACTCACAGTCAGGCAAAGGCAGAAACGTTCCACGGCTGGTGATTTTCAAATGGAAGGAAACCGGAAAAGAAACGCCACCTTTCCCCCCTGAAAGCAACCAAAAAGATACGGCGTGAAATAAACCAAAGCTTCTACTTTCTTAATATACCCCAAGACCGACAAAATTGCTCTGAGCTACAAGCACCCGTCAACAGTCCCATTTCTGAGGCTCGGAGGCTTTTATCTTGCTCAGGTGCCACTTATGATCGCGTTCGGAGCTCCACCGGGTCTCAGGGGTCCGGCGCGACAGCCCCTGCCTCGTGTGCGTGGCGCTGCCGTGCTGCAAAGCAGCTGCTGCCCAGCGACGGGGAAAACGGGGAATGCGGAAAATCCCCTCCGACCCTGCAGGCGGGAGCTCCTGCAAGAACTCGGGGGTAACCGAAAGCAGCAGAGCCAGCTTAACATCGCAGCAAACACTGGCCTACTTTAGCGACTATCGCTGCCGGTGACTCATTTAAGTAGCCGTCGCGCTCTTACCATTTCCCCGTCGCTAACTGAAGTAGTTAATCTTGCAGCTTGGGCCACAAGGCGCGTGTGTGTGTGTGAGGCTTCAAGTCTCATGGGTTTGATTGCATAAGGAACCGAGTCTTGCGGCGTTTAGTTGATCGAGCACCACTTCTTCTGGTCACATGGAGGTTTGATTTCCCCTTGCATCAGCTACAACAGACCTTTTTGTAGCGGTGCCCGGCTGTTCAGCTCACAAGGGTCATCCCCTTCACCCCGCAGCGACAGCCTGCGCCGCTCGCCCAGCTCCCCAGCTCCCAGGATCTTCTTCTTCGCAGAACCGTACCCGAGGAGCCGGGAGCTTGCAATTCTCCTCATTTGTGCCTGTGCGTAACAGGTGTCATTTTCAGTGTAGTACAGACAAATCCCAAAATAGCTCAGGCTCTTCAGACGCTGCGAAGAGGGGGAAAAAAAAAAATTTAAAAAAAAAAAAAAATAGTGGTTACTTCAGCTTTGGTTGTAGTGAAAAAGCCAAAGCTCGCAGCCAGCTCTGAAGTACGACATTAAAATGGCAGATGTAGCCGCGTAGTAGCGCGCGAGCTCTGGAGCCCGTGTTTTTCAAACGCGCTGCTGGCACTGGCTCTTTTGTGTGCGCAGATCCACACAGGAACTCCCTCGCACAGCACCGGCTCTCCGCTAGTTCCTCTTGGATTCCCAGATGCTGGAGCCACCACAGGCCCTCCTCCACATTTCGAGGGTTTGAGGCTACAAGATGGGCACACACAGCTTCCCCGGCCCGGTGCTGGAGTCGACCGAGGGCGCTGGAGTCAACACAAGGGACGGGCTGTGGGGCAGAGGCACGGGGACAGTCTTCTTCTGCAAAATTTTCCTTGCCTGGTGACTCCTGGCTGGTTGTGGACCTTCTCTGACAGAGATTATTGGATGCTGCCGGCTCCAGGAACGCAGCTCTTAACTCCTCTGCCTACACTGAGCATTCCTGATCTGTGTGTGTGGTAACGCTTATTAACACCGCTCACATTGAGACGACCCCGGGGCTTCCCAGCACTTCCAGCACCTTACCTTACCCCATGCACCTGCCCGGTGCCAGAACCACGTTCAGATCGGCACCTTGTGGGGCCAGCAGTAGCCCCACGCTTTTCTGCCCAGACCACCTGTGCTTGGTCACGGGAGCAGCTCCTTTCCAGCTGCCTCGTGCTTCAGGGTAACCACCTGCCAAGGATTTGTAAGACACAGGCCTCAAATATTTGATTTTGGGAAGTCCAGTGGTGGTTCCTGTCACCGAAACAGTTAATGAAAAAGAACTAACTCTCTCCTGGAACGGCGCGAGCGCGCGCGTGTGTGTGTGTGTGCATGCGTGTGCGCGTGTGCTTTTGCTTTTTAGAGCCAAGAAGATTTGCTTTGGGGTTGTTTTTTTTAAAGCAGAAACCACCACAAAGTTGGCTGTGGTTTCGGCTGCGCTCGCTCGAGATTTGTACTGCTGACTACCAATCCTAAAAGAGTTAACCTAGCGAGGATGACTCAGAAGCGGAGAAGGAGATGCGAGGCTGAGAGCCTCCGAGCGAGCACAGAAACAGAGGTGAGGAACAGAAGAATTACCGAGGAAAAAAAAAGAAAGGTGCCGAGTCCAGGAGCGACGCTCCCCTCGCTCTGCCTGGCCCTGGCACGGCTGGCACGGGCTCCCTGGAAAGCTGCAGTTCCGCTCTTATAACACAGGGAGCAGGCTGGAGAATTTAGAGCTGCGTCACAGAGCTCAGCGAGAGAGTGAGAGAGAGCAAGCTCCGTCGATAGGTCTACCAGCAACAGCCCTGCTGCAGCAAGAGGGGAGAGAGGCGGCAGGAGAGGCAGAGAGGGCTCCGGGCAGAGAAGTACCACCAAGAGCAGGGACTGGGCTCCTGCCACCAGCCGCTGGCATTGCAGCGTCGCGTTCGGGCTCGGTTGGCGTAGGAGGTTTCACCCATTGACGATGCTGGAGACCCGGCGCGCTTAATCCCGCGGGGAGGGAGAGTGGGCAGACGCCGAAAGGGTTAACGGAAAGGAAATTTCTGGAACCTTCTATTCTGCGGCGCTCCACAGCGAGCGGAGGGCTGAGGACTGCGCAGATGGTGCACGGGCAGAAGCTCTTCGGTCCGGTTCGTCTTTCCCACGTACGTACCCTTTGCTCAGGATGGGGCTCGAGCTGCAGCTACGTATTTTTAATTATTTGCAGGGCGTCCCTTTCCCCCGGCGTCCCTCGGTCCGGCTCCCGAAGCGCCTCTCTCGTTATTTGGGCTGGGGAGGATTGCTCTGTTCTGCGTCAGAGCTGTTTTCTCAATGGAGCGACGGCACAGGTTGTACTAATGTGCCTCTCGCCGGCATTGCTGTGCTGCAGAGGAGGGTAGTAGTCGTGGGGGAGAGGTGACAACTTTGCGCAGACCGCTGTTTGCGTGTTTTGTTTGGGCTTATTTATTTTCCCCCCCCTTCCCCCCCCCCGTCTCTCCAGAGGCTGGCATGTTGGCGAGGGTTCGGCGGAGGGGTTAACGGGCGCCCTGCGCTCCGGAGCTCGGAGGTTTGTCACTGCGTAGTTCGGAAAGTGGCAAACGGTGACGCAGTGATCATTGCAGGGCACGTCGGCCAGTTTTTAAAAGCACTGGGGGACAGGTAGACGGTGCCTTCCAGACGCTTCCAGCCCAGCTGAAAGGGGTTAAGGATGAGTCGAGCCGGGAAGCTAGCATTTCGGGATTAAATGTCATCATTTTGGCGTTGGAAAGTTGTTTACCTTGCTCTCTCCGTGTCTCCATGTTGGCAGCCGTCCAGCTCACATGTGATAGTCTTCCCTGTACTGCTGCATCATTAACTAAGTGGCAGAGCCGGCTCCCCATTGGCCGGGGAGGGCTTTGGGCGCGAGGCCTCCCTCCCATTGGCAGAGGAAGGGATGGCAGGTGAAAAGCTCTCGCCGATTGGTCCGGGGCCGGGTGTCAAATCTCAACGTTGATTTCACTTGCTTCAAAGTGCCGGCAGCTCGGCTCGGCTCGGCTCGGCTCGGCTCGGCTCAGCTCAGCTCAGCTCGCTGCCCGAGCCGCCCGCTGCCCCTCGGCCAGGCACCGAGCACCGGCAGCAAGCACGCCCCGAGCACCGGCACCTCTCGGCCGGCGCCTCGCAACGCCGCGGGGGGCCCCGCCGCCGAGGTTTCGTTTTGCCGGGTCGTTGTGACGATGACGTGTCAAGAGCCGCAAACCGCGGGGAAAGAGAAGGGACCGGGGCTTGGGGCTTTCCTCCTCGCCTTCTTCCTTCTCCCCCGCTCTTCCTTCTCCCCGGCGAGGCGGCGAAGCGCAGGCAGGGCTGTGAACTGCTCGGGGCAGGGACTGCACCTGCAAATGATGGCGTGGGAAAAAATTAGAGAAGGGGAAAAGGCTCTTGCCCAAACTCAGCTTCTGTTTGCCCAAGCGCGAGTTTGCCACAGGCTCGGTAACGTCAGGGAGAGCTGAAGGCAGCCCCTAAGTGCCGGGTCCATAAAACGTTTACGAAAGAGCTACCAGCGTGAGAAAGCAGGGGCTGAAGGACTGGGTAAGGCTAAGTGGGAGACTGAGGGCAGAAAGCAGCTCCAAAGAGAGGATGAGGAAATGACAGGGAGAACCTTTTTCTCTCTCAACTATTTACTATACTATTTTTTCACCTCTCTTCTTAAAGCGACCGGCAATGAAGATGGCAGCTCTGCCTGGAAGTGCTGAGGACACAACCAGCTTTGAGCTTGGTCCTTCTGGCCGAGGAAGTCTCCCGGTTATGCAGTGGAGTGGTAACTTTGCTTTCTCATACGGCAGGGAACACGATTCCATAGCCTTTCACCGTATCGAGGCTTAAATAAGTTTAAGGATATGGGAGCATAAGCGTTTAATGTGTATTACTCACCCGTTGACATCTCAAGCGTCAGGTCTGGTTGTTTAGCAACAACCGCTGGGTTCAGAACCGGCTCTAACATACTGCGGCCGCCATCTCCGTTAACTCCAGCAGTAGCCTGTCCCCCCAAACGGCAGCCTAAGAGAGAGAGAGAGAGGGAGAAGGGCTGTATTGACACACGTACGCCCACCCCGAGCGAATTTCGGTTGTTGGGTTGCGCACGCCGCGCGCGCTGCGGATTTTCTCCGCGTTGCGCAGCGCCGGCGAGGGGAGGACGCCATTTCCAACGGCAGTGCGGTGGTAGAACAGGGAGGGAAGAGGGAAAACAAGACAGTCGGTGCCACTCCCCACTTTCTTCTCCTCTTTCCCATCTCCACCTTTCTTGCCTCCCTTCCTTTTCTGCCGGATTCCATAGGGAATTTCAGAGTCTCGCTGCAGTCGTCACAACCCCTCCTGACTCACTGAGCCTTCGCTGGCTGTAGCTGGCTCCCTTGGAGCATCCTTGCCTCCTGCAGCGCCAGTTCCGCAGAGCAGGGGAACAACAGGAACAGCAGCAGCAACGGTGGGCCCTGCAGTAAGATGGACAAACATAAATACACACAGATAGGACCAGTACGAAGTGGCTGCAGAGGTAACTCCCCATAGCCAGGAGCAGGGCTAAGGCAGGCGGCTCGGTTGCGCAGAAGACGGGCAGGTTGGGGCTGTTTTCCCGAGCGCTGTCTGACCGGGCGACCCTTTGCCTTTTCCCCATCGCAGTTGCGGGGCGGAGGGATCTCATTAATTTACAAAGCTGCTGCTCCTTAATGGCATTCTCGGTCCTTCGGAAGGAGGTGCAACTGGCAGCACCCAGTACTTGCTCGGGCACAGGCGTATTTTTGAGTATCTGCGTCCAGCACAGGGACGCGTTTGGGTTTATTCCTTTCGCTACCACCTTTCCACCAGGGTGTTGGTTTAATTGCGACTAAATGCCGGGAGGGTGAGGAGACGGGAGATAAAAGAGGAGTTATTCCAATGTTAAACTTCGGCCGTAAATCTTATTACTCGGGAATTGAGGTTACTGTCAGCAGGTAAACCTGTGGGACAGGCAAGAGAGAAGGCTAAGAAGGGGACACGGCGGATTTCTGTAGGACAGGGGCGGTTTTGCGCAGAGGGGTGGTAGGGATCCCGTACGGGAGCTGTACGCGGCTAACTGCTCCGTAACGGTTCCCTGCCACAATATGACTTGGGCAAGCTGTGATTTCCTCCTCCCTGACACTCGTGTGTGTGTGATACTGTGTACGCTGATTCATTTCTCTGGGTTTCGGTTCCCTTGCTGCGTGAAGTGGGGTTTAGCGTAGCTCCCAGCCTCAGTGCGGCATTATGACGCAGCGTTCGTTAGTGCCTCGGGTCCGAGGGCGAAATCCACGCCATTTGCTCGGGAGCTCGGACTGCTCAAGGACCGCAAAATTTGGTGGAATTAAGGATTGCAAAATGCTCTCGACATAAATTTCAAAAAGCCTTACCATCTCCGATGTCGGAAGCAGGCTCTCCGGCTGACGAGACAGCCCTGATCTCCTCCTGCACTTGTTTTGCCGATGGTCATGTTACATCTGTGACGCAGTCCGATTTTGCTGCTGGTTCCTCTCTCTGCTTTGACGGAGTTGAGCTGCATGAGGGCACAAGCTCGGATACGGTTAGAAACATTAATGCAATATTGACGTTAAAGTTCGCAACCGTACCTGAAGCGGCAGGGCTATCGGCACCCACGACGGGGGAAGGGATCGGAGCGATGGCGACAGCACCTCGAGCCATTTTGCTGCTCGCAGGGTAGCTCTGAGTCTGCAGCGCTGCTGCTGCTGCTGTTCGTTTCCATGTCATACAAATACAGCGCCGGGCTCCGTGTCAGGAGCTTTACTGATGCCGTGAGGAGCTTAAAAGTCTACGAGCAAATGTTTTTCTTTTCTTATTTGGGAAAATTAATTAGAATGTCCAAATGCCAAGTATTCTTACCCTGACTCCTCTTGCAAATCACTTCCAGACCGATCCAGAAAATTCACTGCTGCCGTGGATTTTTTTCTAGAACTTGTTCGCGGTGTTTTCTTACAGTCGAATGTGGGTGTGGCTGGGTGCGGAGGGCAGGTTTTAAGCCAGTTAAGTATCTGTATCCCTGATGCTAACGGGCAGAGATGTAGGCAAGAAGACATAGAGGTTGCCCGTATGCTCCACATACCCGTATATAGAAAGAGACGGTCCCGAGCTGAAGTTGTGAAGTTGCCCCCGTTACAGAACAAGAAGGGCTCACCCTGTTCTGTTCTCACCCACCCGAAAGTTTTGGGGCAGAGGCAGAGGCAGCAAAAGGCCAGTGCGGGAATCTCACAAAATGGTTTCAGAGATGCCAGTGCTGTTTACACTGGCACGGCTCCGAGAGAGGTACCGTGAGCTGCCTGCTGCAAGGTCATTCCCCTGACTCATTGTCGGCGACCAGTTGGTTCAGGAACTCCCAATCCACCCTTCTTGCAGCTGTGGCAGTGCTTGAGGCCTGAATCTGGAGGTGAGGCTTGAAAATTAATGCGGCTGCAGTAACGGGCCACTGAGCCCAAAACTGTAGATGCAAACAAAAAAATACCCTGCATCTCTGAAGCGTTTAAAAATCTATAATTTGTTTCTGGAGCTAAGTACAAAAACTTTGCACTAGTTCCCTCATCTCCTTTTCCCCCTCGAGACTTCCTCTGGACTGCTGGGAATCGGGAGTGGCATGTATTTAAGGACTAGGCATCAATTTACATTGTGTTCCAGAGAAAAAGGGAAAAAAGCTAAAAGCATCAGCATATATTTGCGTTCCTGTTCCTGTAGTCGTTATCGGGTGGACTCTGCAGGCTGCTCCAAGTTCACCGGTGTCCATCAAGCCAGTGTTGGCTCTCCCGTGCTTTCAGTCTCAGGTACCTCAGCTCAGTAGCTGTCTTGTCCCAGGTTTCCACATTTTTCTCCTCTATTCCTATTTGTATTTTCAGTTGGCTCAGGGCAACATCAACCACAGATAAGTTAGGGCCGGCTCTGGTCTTCTCAGCCTCATGGGCAGCAGGGGAGCGGTTAATGCCTCAAGGATCTTGAGCAAAGTAACTTATTTTTGTCCCCGTCTTTGCAATAACAAAGTTCAACCTGGGGGCATGTTATCTGGCTCCTTTTGAAGAGAGGAGCACGAAGGGGCCAGTGCAGGCCAAGCAGGGACACGAGTGGACCCTTTCTGCTCCCAGTGCTGCTAGCCCACCCTCCCCAAGCCCCCAGCCCTGGGCAGCCTCCTGCCCCGACCCAGCTTCAAGTCACCCTTCACCTTCAGTCTCGTTATTCCCTCATTTTCAAAGGCAAAGAACCTGGCTGCTAATCCTGATGCCAGTGACGACTCTTCGCCTACAGGGAGGCATATGTGATAGCTTGTCTGCTAAAAACTGAGCCAACACAGTGTGATTCAGACGCTCAGCTTTGCAAGGAAGGCAGCTATTTCTGAGTGAGGCGCATCTCTTGGCTCCCCACACAAACACTCTTTACCCAGTGCAAGTGGTGCATAGTAGGTGTCCAGCCTCAGCCGCCGCTTTGGGGTTTGGATACGCAGCTCGAACGTTTCTTTCGCGCTGGCGCTGGCTCGCAAGCCTACGGTGAGGTTTCAGGGACGGACAGAATGATGGCAACCCTGGGAACAGGTACAAACCCACCAGCTCACGTGCTCAGGGGCGTCAGCCAGGAGCTTGCCTTCCTCCAGCTTTTTTGCCAGGTCTTTCTACCACAGACAGCGTGAAGATACGGCCGGGTACTGCAGCCTTGTTTTCAAACGTCCCGTTTAAGGGCAGGTTATACCGCAGCAAACATCTGGAAGCATTTGTTTCCTTGTGCTCTTCACCGACACAGGACATTCTTTTGTCTCTTGAATGACAAAGAAAAATATGCCTTCCCTTGACACTACCTAAAGTAGCTGGCACGGTGGTGCTGGGGGAACNAATTCCTATCGCCAAGCTTCTCCAGGAGATCTGTAATCTGCAAATTAAAGGTCTCTTGCACTATTTTTTTTAGCCTCCCTCGTTAGACCCGAGCCCAACAGAAAATGCAGGGCAGCATGGGAGAGCCATCGAACAAGGAAAGGCTTGTGTGGCCCAAACCTCCCCCAGCGTGCCTGGGTCAGCGCTAGTGTTCAACTGTCTTGCCCTCAAACTGAGGTTTGCTGCATCCAAACCACCAGCATCTGTCTGCCAGACCGTGGCTCAGCATTTAGGAGAACCCTGGTTGGCATCGAACCCATGCTGGGAACGAGCTCTATCAAAACTCACCCAAAGCAGCAAGAATTAACCACACACACACACACAACGAGAAGAGGCCGAGACGCACCTCTCAGACCACAAAGCAAATCTCAGCCATCGCAGACACTACCTGCCCTAAATTAGCCAGAAAAGCTGCTGCTCCCAGTGTTAAACAATGGAGCGAACAAAACCCTGGCGTTCCCCTCATCCCCGAACCCTTGAACAATCGGAGCAGTTTAGAAAATGGGTTAGAATGACAGGCAGCTTGTTGACAGTTCAGCACAGTTAGACAAACGCTGGCGAGGGCTCTGACAGATTACCCTTAATAGGAATTGAAATCGGTGACTCGAATGTCAAGCGGGCCCGACTGTCCCGTTGCTCAGACAGAGCTAAATGGGACAAAAGGCTCCACGGGCTTTCACCCGTAGCACGCTCCAGTCCAGGGCTCAGCCTGCATTTGGGATTTTTCGGGGGGCAGAGAGCACAAGGCCTGCAGACCCAGAGTGTCTGGCTTTTAACTTTACTGTTTATACGGCAATTGCAAGGCTAGAAGAGTAGGACTAAAGGAACGGGCTACGTTCAACTCAGGAACACGATGTGGGGGTTTTATTCCGGTCCTAACCAAGGGGAAAAAAAAAAAA
>WEIS01040555.1:2485-22634 GCA_013389965.1 Todus mexicanus
TCAGTGAAAGACCAGAACAAAAGCATCAGCAGCATTTGTTTCTAGTTAAGTACTTTTGCATGAGCCTGACTACTGGAGTGGTTCACCCTGCTTTTATCTGTTTCAGATTCACCTCACTACCCCCACTCCTCTCTACAGTATCATTCCGAACTGTAACTCATAGTAATTACATGGAAAAGGAGGAAGCATGGGATTTTTTTTTAATCTTCTTTTGTTTTATTTTTTAAAGCCACCTGATGGGAGCATGTGACTGGTTGGTATCCAGCATCGCTTCTGGAGTTATAAGACACCTAACTAAATGGGAGGGTGTGTGTGTGTGTATGTTCAATTCTAACTGCTAATTGAAGGAACACTAAAATCAGAAAGTATGATCTGTTACCATGAAGATTCTATTTCCTTAACCAAACTCAGGTGCTAGGGGTCCTTTATGAAGNAACAGCCAGGAAAAAAAAGCATTTTGTTTCTTTCTTTCTACCCCCTTCCACTTCTGTTTGCCAATTCTGCCTGTTGTCCCCAGAGAATTCTGCAGCAGGCTGGTGACTGAAGCTAGGACTCCTCTGTGTACATAATTAGTATCAATCTTGCTTGGTCTCATTTCCCTGGTGAGGCTGTTGGGGAGAAAGAGAAGAGCCTTTGCCATTAAGTACATTATTAGGTTCACATCTGAGCTCCCATGTGGCCTACGTTTGGTAAATCAACATCATAACTTAAGCTTTCTGATCCTCTTTCTCCTTGAGACTGAAGTATATGGTAATTTTTGAAAAGCACATGCATAGACTGCTGTTGGTGTTGTTAAAGAATGAATGATTGCAAAAGGTAGATAGGAGGAACTTCTCAGAATCTGAGCTTGACTTAGATGTCTCAGTTTTGAGACTCATAAATAAAACTCCTCATGAAGTTGAATGGAGTCACTGATTGTCCAGACCTCAGAAAATCAAGGGGAAGTTGTCCATCTCCAGTCAGGCTCCAAAGGAAGGTCAGTGTCTAGTGGATACCCTTCATGGAGTGCCATTTTATGTGTGAGACATGGGATGTCAGCATACAAATGACAAAAAGGTCTAGAATCTGTGACCTCAGGTGCATCAAAGACAATGGAACAGAAATGCACCCATAGCACACAAAAAAAAGGAGAACATGGAACTGTCTCTATAACACAGTGACATTTTCACTTTTCACTCTTTTGCAACAGTATTGCTGATTTTAACAACAGAAAAAAGAGGTTGTCTCATAATAGTAGGGAAAAGGAGTTTTAAATGCTAGACTCCTTTAACTAAAACGTAATAGGTTGGTACATTTTCTGTAAAACCAAGGTGTGCCTTTCAAAATCTAGTAACAGGATTGATAATAGAGAAGAGAAAATCAATGAGATATTTGGACTTCAGGAGGCTTAATGTTCTACAGACCTTGCTCTTGTGTACAGCTGGTTCTGACCTATTCAAAAATAGGGACTATTGCTCAGAAAAGTCTTAAGAGGAAGATCTAACTGAGGTCTTCTCAGTCCATAAAACATTCTGACCATATAGCAAGACTGTGAAAATAATCAACCTACTGTATACTGCAGCTTTTTAGTCAGCAGGGTGTGTGCTCCTGAGATACAGATAATTAAGTGGAATAGTGAGGTTATTGGGAAGGAAGAAGAATATATGTACATTATTCTATCATATATTACCAATTGTAATGAGATGAGGAGAGCTATAATGTAAACTTGGAATAAAAATAAAACAAATATACAAAGATCAGTGGAAAACTTCCTATTGGCTCTGGTACTTTTTAAAATCTACATTAGTAAGCAAGGTCAATTGTTGTAGCATCTTCAGCTATTACAGAGAAGTGAAAGTTCACTTGATCTTTGTAAGTACTTATTTGGTGAATGATACTGCTTGACAAAGCACAACTGCAGACTCCAATCAAAGACTGGGTGTTCACTGGATTCTGAGAAATAGTCACATCAGTTTTGAAAAATCCAGAGAGTTACTTAGACAATTCTACTTGTAAGATCATTCACCATTCATATTTTAGAGGTATTATTTTCAAGTATTGATAAAAGAAATATAACCAAACAGTTTAGGGTTTTGTGTATTTCTAGAAAACTCCTACATTTTAAAAAGCTATACCTGTGTCATCCAATTATTAGTCATGAATCAGTCAGTTGTTAAAATATATCAACGGTTGGTTTACCTTTATGTCATACTGGAATGATCCTTGTTTCTTGAATAAAGATTTGGAAGAATCTATGTCACAAACCTGTAAGAGCTTATGAAGTTATTTCAGTTGAAACGAGATCAGAATACACATCTGTGCTGCAGACCCCACAAAGGGAAAAGAAGTATAGTGTTTATTTTATAACAACATGTCAGCATGTCGTATGTTACCCTTTCACAAACATACCCGGCAGGTGTTTTATAAAACCTGTCTTTTAGACCTATTGAAAGCATAAGAAAAAGTATTTAATAGGAGGTTGTAAAAAAAAAAAAAAAAGCAAGTATGGGAAGGGCTGCTGTGTATGTAAGAGAGAAGGATGATTTCAACTGGGTGGCAGAAAGAGGATTCCAATGCTGCTCCGACAGTTAAGGAATGAAATTAGCAAACTAAAATTCAAAATCTGAAGTTCCTCTGATATTTAGAGCAATCCAAAATTACTTTAAGAATTCAGTTGTATAATGAGGTAATATAACTGTGGGTCAGAATTCCCACTTTGAGTTATGGGAACGCAGAACACCGGCTATGACTTTTGTAACTGAGGCCTATTTCTTTAACAAAGAAAGCAAAGGATTTGCCACAGGTGTTCTAAATTTTGCTGGATGTGAAGTAGGGTAAGGCACTGAGTTTTTTTATCTCTTTCTGTGATGGGTCTGGAAGGTTCTGAGCTAGCTTCTGCTGCTTAACCCAGCTCCAGGTTTCCTAATCTAGATCCTGCATGAATTCTAGATGTTCCTTTTAGATGACTTCTGGAAGAACATAAAGGTTATAGGGAGGAAAATACCATGCAAGGACTACAGCAAATGCATCCAGCAGACTAAGCAAGACTGAAGTTCTGCTTGGAGATGATAAAGCAAACATAGCTTCATGTTAAGGCAGAGAAAAAGTAGCACCCGCTTCCTCCTTCTCCTGCTCTGCACACACACACAACTTGTTTACAAAAGTGCCTTGTAGTGACTGCTGGTGGTGTCACTCCGTCCCATGCCCCAGAGCTATCACCGGGCCTCATGGGAGATGTGACTACAACATCGGACATGGGACTGTTTGTTCACTCACTTTCTGTGAAGAGAGTTTTGAACTGTGTTTTGAATAGACAGCATTTTCTTTGTGTGGTTGGTAAATAACACAGAGCAAAGTTAGTCAGCAAGTTGCATAGCTTCTGCATTCTGATTCTTTGGAGCCCTTTTGTACCAAGCTTGACAGGATGTTTTTAACAGAATGTGACCTCACTGGGATACCAGAGGTAAGGAAAAAAGGTATTTGGGCTGTTGTGGAATATTTTGCACTGAGCTGACTGAAAGTACTGTTTTAAAATGCCTCTTGGAAAGAAGATGGTTTCATGGTGATCCAGTCAATACCTTGTTTGGTGAAAATCAGTGTCTTTTACTCCTTTGTAAGTTATAGGAAGTCTTGATAAGGTTTTCTATTTCTCACTTACGGAAAAAGACACTAATTTGCAAATCTCAGAACAATTATGTACTTGAGGAAAGGCCCAGTTCTAGTGACAGAGCATCAAAATGTTTTCTTTCTAACACAGAACAGAATAAGCAGATCAGATCCAGTTGTTCATCCAAGTCCTAGAAGCAGCAGCAGCACAAGAATCGGAGCAGGGATAAACCCAGCAAGACCAGACAACGATGACCTTCTGGACAACCATCCTCAGTCACTAGGTAAAGGTAAGAAGGAAAAGAGAAACAAATGGTTATCAGCGCATTCTCTGGGTGAGATAAGGTGTGGGTTTCCAGCACACATGTTAAAGCTGAGGCTGCTGCTTGTAGTTCTGTTTGGACATGGTGCGAAGCAGGTTGTGGTACCCTGGGGGATGTGGGGATGTGCGGGGCCCCCCCTCTTCTCCCTCTGCTGGTCAGTGCTGGGGAGATGTCGTTGCTGTGGTGGGGGGCACCTAGCACCTTTCTGCCACTGCGTGTGGGGGACACCTCAGCTGACTACCAGCTCTTCAGGGTGTCTTCGGTGTGTTACTGCTGATTCTGAGCACTGACAGGCTTAGGGTGGAGTGATGCAAGGATCAGTGGTGGTAAAAGAGAGAAATCTGAGTGTTCAGGTAGTCGGGAAAGAAGATTTAAAAAAAAAAAAATAATCATTGAGATGTTTATTTATACTGTACAAAAATATTAGAGATTCATGCTGAATATCTAAGCAATTTATTTATATTCAGGATCTCAAGAGGATTTTTATGAAAAATCAAAGAAAAATGCATTATTACACTAAATAGCTTCATGAATAACAGGCATCTTGCTGTTCTGAAATTCAGTTAACAATATGTGATCTGCTTTACTATGTACACCAACAGAACAACAGAGCTTCATTGTTCTTGGGGTCAGCAATCATTATATTTCCAGACAGTATAGGTGACTTTAAAACAAAAATTTTAAACTTTTTTTTTGTGTCACTGACAGAACAGTGAGAGGAAATGAAGTTCTCATGCTCGGTAAAACTGTTACTCACACTTCAAGTCTTGCATAACAAAGGAATCTAAAAATAGGCTTTTAAAATTGGAAAGTTTTGAGTGACAATGAAAGTGTTCTTTGGTAAGTGAGGATGGAAAAGTTTTCTCATTTACTTATGACTAACTAGAGCTGCTTCTTACTGTAAGGCACGTAAAGAGCTAGAGATTTGGTTTTACTTGTGATCACTTGCAAATGGATGGGCTGAAGCTTCCTTTAGTAGGACAAAAAGTGTGATGAGGGCATCGCTGCTCCCAGTAAGACAGGGTAATGTCTTTGGTTTGACAAAGCATTTACAGTGATACTTTTATATTGTCACACTTGCTCCTGTACTTTGATCCGCTGGTGTGTGGTTGATAAACTGCCACCTCTGTCCTAACTAGAGCAAATACTTCCTCTGAGGAAGGTTCCAGAAACAAGTGCATTATTTGAAGCAGAAGTCTGTCAAATGGGAGTGATTGAAGATGGTGAATTTATATTCACAACTTTGGCATTTGTGTTGCAGTAACACTTCTGGCCCTCATCATGGGTCAGATGCTGGGTATTGTACAATACAAACCCAGATTTTCTGTACCAAACAGCTAATGATGCAAACACGAGACAGCAGCTGCATAAAACAAATGTGATAAATTATTCAGCCATAAAAAATACACCCAAAGTGTTAAGATGGTGTTTTGTGATTTTAATATCTTTCTGAAGCTGTATTTGTACTGTTAGGGTGTTTTTGTAACCAAAGATTTTTCATAGCATCTCACCCACTATGGGTAAATTTCCACCAGTAGTTGGGAGCTTGATCCCTTTGTCGAGCTTCGGGCAGGCAGAAGTTGGCAGAGTGGGACACAGTTTACTTTATCCCTGAATTTGAACAAGAGAGTACAAAAGTTGAGCAAAAAGTAGGCTGTTTAATATTTATGAAAGCTATGACAGAGAAACCAGTAGAGGTCAGCGCAGAGCGTTGAAGTGGAAGCCGAGTGCCAAGGCTTTGTGTATTTACAATCCGTACTTTCGATCTCTAACTTCTCCTTTAAAACGTGGGAAAGGCTGGTGATGGCTTCCAGTCAATATTCCTGTCCTCTTTGAAAGACAGATTAAAAATACTTGGGATAATATGATAAAGACAAGCTACTTAGAGTCCTTTAAACAGCATCAAGCATTTTGTAGCATGTTATAGCTTACAGGGAGATGCCGGAAACCTTATTTTATGGAATCGTTATTGAAATCAATGTGTAGTACTTATTACATATATTGCAGTGGTAAATGCATCTACCTGATGGTTTTGTAGCAAAAAATTTAGGAGAAAGATAATAATTTTTAGGAAACAAGTTTTTGGATACTTGAAGATAAAGCAACAAAAGAATTTTTCTCATTTTGGGTAACAAGTTTGGATAATTATCATTAAGTGTTGTTTTAAAAGTCTTTGTGTATATACACATACATACAAAGAGAGAGAGAGAGGGAGAGGCCGGCAGGCTCTGTGTATAAAGTTGAATTATCTTTTGTTTCACTTTTTAAAGCCATTGTTTGCTCGTGGTTTCCTTTTGTGATTTAAAGCAAGGAAAAGAATCACTCTGTATAGTCAGTGCATGAAAAAAATCCTTCAACATATAGTTGTTGCAAAAGCTCATCTCTGAAAACCTTCTGTTCAAGCTACTCTCTGTGGGTCTAGAAAGAGCAAGCTGCCTGTCCCCATTCTGTTTCCTTGCACTTTAACTAAGTACTTTGAAAACTACCTGGCTATTAAGTTGTGGTTTATGAATATCAAATAATTACAAAATAATTATCACCAGATAAAGGTGGCATGTTCTACTTTAATTCCAATATCAACTTATATCCATTGTCTGTGCGTTTAGGGAGGAATTTCCCAACACCTTCAGAGAGAGTAGAACTATACAGGGGTGAATATTTTTGAAAATCCTCTTCACTTTTTCTGGTTACCTTTCATGCTTCTTTAAATCACTTAGAGTTGTTGCAAAGTATGCAGCATCTCTGAAAACCATTCTTTCTTTCTGTTTGCTTCATGATGCATTCTAAAAATGATGAGAACTAGACATAGACTCTTCAACCCTTTCTCCTGGGCACTTGTGTGCAATTAGAGTCAGATGGTTTAAGTGTGAAGGCAGTTCAGATGTTCTTAAGGGAGGATTACTGCAGAGGAGGGATTCCCTGGTAACTGTAACAGCTATCAGCAGCATAAGCTTAGGTGGGAAGGAGATGGAGACGTCATAAACTGTTGTTGCTTATCTGACCTTTAGAGGTGTGGTGTAAAATCCTGGTTTTGACAAAGTCAGTGGAAGTCCTGATGTTTGCGTCATTAGTGAGAGTAGGAGCTCTACAGGCTTGCTTCAACTTTTTTGTTGTTTTTCCTGAGGCAAAGAAAACTTAGAAATAATCTATTTTCTTTCATAACCGGGGTCCAATCCAACAGTGTGGCATACAAATGATGATGTGTTAAATGATATTTAGAGTCCAAATTTCTTTCCAAAGGCTTGAATACAATTTCATTTAATTTGGTTCAGTTCTTCACTTAAAGGGAAGTGGACAAAAAACTTCCAGTACTGATTTCATTCTTGGCTTCAATCTTGTTTTGAGAAAATAGGCTTCAATCTGAAAATCAAACCTGCTTTCTTTCTCCAGGTAAATCTATGATGTCAATACCATATTGACACACAATATCTTCCTATTGCCTTTTTCACATCTCTCTCTCTTTTGTCAGGTAAAAAGAGTGTGAGAAGTTGTTGTGTTTTTCTAAGCCACAGCTGAGCTGCTTGTTTACAGTAACTCATACTCTTCATAAGTTATTGTTGGGAGGGAAATCTCCTCCTCAAATGTTTTTCCCAAAAAGTAGTGTAAAGGTGGAAGTTAGGTTGTTCTTACAATACTAAATGCTTTGGGTTTAGCCAGTCAATGTTGAAGTCCAAAAGTCCAAATATTTCTATTGCTTCAGTTAACTTTGTTTACATGTTAAATTTCATGAACATCTGGTGTGCTTTTATTCTGTAACATATGGGATATAAAATCTCCAAAATCAGGGACCAAAATATTGTTGCTGGAAATGTGTAGTTCGATCAAGTATAATGTTATGCTAGAAGTTTGCTATTCTTATCTGTATCCAGACCAAAGATAGATTACAACAGAACTGCTCATGATTAAGGAACAGAAGGTCTATCTTATCACTGAAGTTCATAGTCTCTCGGTAGATTAATGCTTGATATTTTCTTGATTGTGGTATTATATTAATATGTTCTTACAGGTATAGTAACATTATATTCACACATTGTCCTTCTTTTCTGATGTCTTTGGTTTATTTGCTTGCTGGTTTTTAAAAGTTCTTCCTTGAAAAGTAGCTATACATAGTTAAATTATCCTACCACTATATAGGTAGGATTTGCGTTTGTTTAAATTAGGGATAAAATTCTCCATTCTTAGTGTATGTGTGTTTAGAGACGTGACTTCCACCGTGTTTTCATTAACTGATAAGGAGGTATCTATCGTTTAACTATAAATCTGTGTGTTCTCTTTAAGCATCTATCAAAAAATTGTGGGCTTGTATCCAGATGGGTATAGTATTAATTCAATCAGTGGTATAAGAAATTGAGATAGCAACACTAGTGAAAATCTCTTGAAGCAATCTCTCATATAAGCAGGGAAACTGTTGCATCTGCTCCAGCAATTGCATAAATTAAGGTTCCTTACCTGTAATTACATTAGCAGTCTGCAGATTGCAAAATAACCTGAAATAGATTAGAACCAATAAATTAGAACAATAAATGTAGGCAAATAAATGGTAATTTCAAACGATAGGTTGTGGGGTTTTTTTTAACTCATAAGAATAAAATGGCAGCCTAAGGAATTGGTATAATTCTGGGAAATGTTCTCTTTATCACAAGAAAATGTCAGTATAGCAGTTTCATTTTTGGTGGTTCTACCATTTTAGTGAAGCATATCTATGGAGACAACTTTGCTTGAGGGATCAGAAATGATGCTTTTTCGTGACTGTATTAGATTCGATGATATAGGTGGGTTTGGTATGTTGGGTTTTTTCACTTTATCCAGGACTTCAATGGGGAAACTGTTGCTTGTTCTTTTCACTGTGTAGCCAAAGTCAATACCAGGCTTCCTTTCTTCGTTTTCTCACTTTCTCATATGTCAAAAATAAGCTTTAGACTTTAGTCTCTCCTTGATACTTTTTACCTCTCACTGAAATCAAGACCATGCTGAACTGAAGTCTCGAGTGCCATACATATCCCAGTAACAGGAAAAAAAAATGGTTACATGGGGTGTCCTGAGACTGAGGACCTGTAGCCTTGATAATGTCAACATTAAACCTGAGGTATAGGTGGAGTTAAGGCTTTCTAGAAACTCTGAAAATCACATCCTTTTCATAGAAAATTTCTCAGTCATTTCTCCTATAATTATGCATTCCAAAGAGGTCAATATTCACACTGTCACCACAACTGTAAACCAAATAAATGTGGATTCTGATTTTGTAGTACATATTCATTATTATTTTTACAAACAGTTGTTTCTGAATACCTGTATGTTTTTAACACGTCTCTTCGGAAATCAAATCTTATATTTGCCTCTGCCAAATAACTCTTTTATAAATGAGTTGTAATGCATCAAAAAGATCTTCTGTAGTATGTGTTTGTGGTTACTCAATATATTTCAAAATAGGCTTCACAGAATAGGAAACACTTAACAAGTACATCGCCTTACTTTTTCTTCTTGGCAAATCTTTATTTCAGTTGTATGCACTAGATTTTCCCAATGAATAACCATGTTATTTGATGACATTATTTGACTATTCTTTGTGAGTTTTATGTTGATCCAGAAAGAGAGATATTTCTTTCTGTAAACTTTAAATCTATGTTTATGTAAATTCTTTTTTTAGCAATACACTCATATTTTATTTCTCTCTCTCTCTCTCTCGATATGTATATAAATATATACAGAACATTATGAAATTTCTGCAGGAAAACACTACTTGGGTGCTCATTAATATTTTTTATGATCTCAACAAGCTCATATTGACATTAATTTTGTTCCAAGAATTAAGACATTAAACTTAAGAAAGTGTTTAATTAAAATCAGATGGAATATGGGTAAAAGTCTTAAATAATACTAACTGCAGCTTTAAACAGCACGAAGCAGAAACTCGTGTCATTTCCCATGAACCTGACTCACAGAAATATTTTATCTATTTTTCTCAGTAATAATTTTATTAGTAGTGTTCTGATAGAAGTGTTAATCATGTGACTGCATGTGTCAAAGATATTCCACTTTGCCAGCAGACTGATCCAACTTCAGAGAAAATGCATGAGTAAAGATTTTTGGATAGCTTCATGGTGGTAAAGATGACCACAGAGGATGTGAATGCATATAGCTGGTATGCTTATACCAAATTCTGTTGCAAAAAAAAGTGATTTGAAGTGACATAAATTTTAACTCTTGACCAGCTCAATTGTGTCCTGTGGTGAGAAGACAGGATTCATGGTTAAATTCATGGTTAAATGGAGAAGTGAATGACTTTGGCAAGGTTTTCAGCACAATCTCTCATAATATCCTCATATTTGAGCAGTTGATATGGAGTAGGTGGATGGACTGTTAAATGAGTAGAAAAATGGATGGATCATCAGAATCCAGGGGCAGCAACTAAGGGTTTATACTCTACCTCAATGCCTAAGTTCCTCAGAGGACTGTTCAGAAACCCATCCTGTGTCTTGGTGGACAGCAGGCTAAACATTGTATGTTGACAGTGATGAAGACTAACATAGCATTAGACTGTATCAACAGCAGAATAGCTATTAGATCAAAGGTAGTTTTCATTTTCCTTTACCTGGTACTAATTAGGGCACATCTAGAACATTGCATTCAATTCTCACAACCCCCATACAAGAACAGGTATTGATCAACTAGAGCAAGTTCAGTGGAGTGCTACCAAGAAGATTGGAACCAGGAGCATGTGACCTGTGAAACCTCTGAGAAGGCAGGGCTTGTTTAACCTGGAGAAGAGATCCCCATGGGAAGAAAATTATGTTTAGGCAGAGAAATCTTAAGTATTCTCAGGATTTTTAAAAAAAACAACCCCACAAACCCTAAAACACTCTCCTAAATGTTTTTAATTTAGGAACTTTAGGAAAATGAGATTGATGCTACCCATTGTTATATCTTGCAGAGATTTTATTCAAACCCTTGCTTAGTGGACATGTACTTCTTAAAAATTAAAAGCTGTAGAACTTGCGAGTTTTCAATGCTTCTGTAATATTTTGGAAATAACATTCAGCTGACTTATTTCTATATTATTAAATCTTTACAGTACTTGTCTGCACGTACAACAAAGAAATAGTATGCATAATAATTTCTGTAATTGTAGTGTCTGCTGCCCAATTACAAAAATATCCATCCAGAAGGAAGAGAAAATGCAGCACATCCTATTCACCTGTTTATATAATTTTATGGATGGTGCTACCACAGGCATCAGGTTTATTCAGTGGTTTGTGGAGGTCAGATTTCATGAGCAAAGTGAATGAGGCACTGTAGACAATACTGACTAAAGAAAAAAAGATAGTGCTTGTTCTTGTAGCGAGAAAAAAGTTTGAGATTTTTTTGTATGAATAAAACTACTTCTGTTTCTGAAACAACACCAGGGGTTCCAGGAATTTCAATGGAATTATACAGTCAGAATATTATGATATTCTTGGATGGCGTTTGTTTCTTTGTTAAAACAAGGATCTAACACTGTTCATCACTCCAGCAAAGACGTATTGCATTTGGTTATAGTTTTAAAACTCTTTTGTAAGTGCCTTTGAAAGATTGGCATCACTCATTTAATCAACTGAAAACTCAAGAAGTGCATCAACAAATGGTTGAAAAATGACAAACTTGAGATTCTGATTTCCACAGGTTTAAGACACAGCTGAGTTGGTAACTAAAGAGAAAATCACTGTTTTATTTGTGGACTCATTCGACTTGGACTGTTCTTAGAGCCCTTTTTTGGTGATGTGCTCCCATTTAGCCCTAGAAGAAAACTATGACAGATTAAACCCTTCTAGAAAGTGTTTTCTGTGGTGCGTAGCCATCGTTACGTGTGTAATCTACAGAGATACAGTGAACATATTAAAGATACTTTAGTATAAGATATCAGTGACATGGACAAACGTTATGTAAAACGACTAAAGACCAGAAATTCGTTACTACTACTTGACTTTAAGAGGATTCTTTCTGTGTACCTGGACTACGAGAGAGGGAGGCATGTTCTCCCCTTTTTATTAAGCTTTCTAGTATGGGAATATTCCTCAAACAAGACATGCCTGGAGCTGAACAGTTCCATCTCCAAAGGGAAAACACATCCTATTCGCAACACTCTAGAATGAAGGCCTGAATCTTAACTTCAAATCATTTGCCTTTCTTCCAAGATATCAGGTAGATTTATTTAATTGAATAAAAAATTGATCCTGAATGCTCGAAGTACTTTTGTGAAATAAAATGTATGTTACTCATGTACAATAACAGAGGGAAAGGAATAAGCAGAGTTTGCCAAGGACATTTTGAGAACATGTATCGATTGGAAACAAATCACTGGATTTTTGTTTTGTTTTGTTTTGCTGGTTGTTGGGGGTTTTTTGTGGGGTTTTGGTGTTGGTTTTTTTTCTTTTTTCTTCTCTATATTACATGAAGTGGTCTCTGTCTGTGTGTAATTTTTACTTTTTAGTGCCGTCTGCACCTGTGGCCTTTGGACTTAATGTTTATGACAGATGGACTGGACTGTGTTTGCACCATTTAGTGTATAATCCTTCTGTATGTATCTATGCCATGCTAGGCGGTGGCACTGGCCCAATGGGCATATTTATTAGTGCAGGGTTCCTGTCTGCTTCTATTGTTATCTTGCAGTGCCCTTTGAGCCTAATGGACCTTGCTTTGTGCTGGACCCACCTACAAAATATTGTTCCTGATTCATGCCAAGTTATCTGTTGCAGACTCTATTTTTTTTAATCCCCCCCCAACACGTTTGCCAACTAGAACGTTTAAAATGGATCAATTCCATATTGTAAATGCTCTTCCTCTCCTCTCAGCCTGTGAGCTTCATTTTGGAACAAGCTTGCTAGCTTTGTTTGCTAGGATCGAGATGCTTGATAAAAAGAACCGTGTTTCCTCTGAGAAATGTTGCTTCTCATGCTACCTGAGCTCCTGTTTTACTAGAAGCTGAAGTTGCTCCCAAGCAAAGTGACTGCTTCTGTAAAATAGGGTGTAATAAACACAGCCCCGGCTGCAGGAATCTGCTGGCCCATGGCTGTTAGCCTGGAGCTCTGTGGCACATCCCACTCCTGCTGACTTCATCGGTGCTGTGTGGTGGGTGTGGGGAAAAGGGACAAGCTACTATTGCACAAAAAATATTGTCTTCTGTGTCAGTACAATGGCAAAACAAATGCAACACGTAGGCATTCACAATTTTTTTTTAATTTTTTTAAGATTTGCAAATTTAACAATCAACAGAGATGATCTCATGGTAACAAAGAACAATTTAATAATGTTCAATTATTTCCTGAAATTCTGAGGTTGCCTCTCAAATTTTTGTGCCTGTGAGAGAAATGCATGAAATGAACCTCACAATTCAGCTGTAATCACATCAAATTACTGGCAAATTTCAAACTGATGTTTGTGAATCCAAAGCACCCTTTTCTAACCATCAACATATATAATCCTAGCAGTTAAAAGGGATTTCAAAATATTTCTATAGAAAGTAATCATGCCTGTGTAAACTTAATATTAAAATACATGATTGGAATTTGAAAATTTAATGGCAGTGTATTTCACAATCATCTTTCACACCCATGTAATTTTTTAATTTTTTTTAATTTTTTTTACTTTTGTGATATCTGAAAGAGTTTCATCAATTTAACTTCATAGGTGCACATCTTGAAGGAATGTTTTTAAGGACACAGTGTGGAAAATGTGCAAGCTAGTTGTGGGCAAATCCTGTTTAATACTCTTCAATTTGAATTAGCTGTGTGACAGTTCTGTTTTTTTGTTTTTTGTTTTTTTTTTTTCCCCTGCATTTGCTGTGGCAGTATCACAATTTGTTCCTGATAATTTATTGCTCACTAACTCCATGAAAAAGCAGTTTTCTAAGTTGCTTTTCCCTGCTGCCAATCAGTGGGATGAAGTATCTTCCCAAAACTCCCATAAAAACTTCAGTATCTCTATTTTGTAAATGACATTTTATGAATTTTAAGGTGAGAGCAGAGGTTGGTAGAGAGGTAAATCACAGAAGAGACAGGATATTACGGAGTGCTTTTTTATTTACTTTTCTTTCTTCTGCTTTATAGAGTCCATAGCCACATTTCAGTACAACAATAGAGATATTATCCAAGTTTGCCAGGACAGAGAAGTACTCTTCTGCTGCAAAAGTCTGTTTGTTAGATGATAAGATTAGCTTTAAGATTATTGCAGTGTTTGAGTTTCTGATTAGAGCCCTCTGTAAATACTGACCTGAGGGGTTGTGTCATCGTGTAGACGAGCTACATGAGCATTCAACTGTGATTATTGTAACTTCAGTGCCAGTAATGCACAGTACCCCAGAACTGCGAAGCTAGGTATTATGTCCTGCAAATGGAATTATTCAGTTAATCACGGAAGAGCCTGGGGACTGGGCTAATGGAAGTACATAACAGCAAGGTTATACATATCAAGAATATGCAGTCTAAATCTCCCAACTCTGAGGCATGGTAGAGACAAGTGTTGTATGATGGCCCTCCCATGTGGATCATCATCATATCCCTTTCCTAGATGTTACCTAGTTACTAACCAAGCTGATATACCACACTACCATCATCTACCCTTGCATCTGAAACGTTGCATCTGAAATGCAGACAGCCAAGGGGATTTTTCTTTACCCTGAATTGCATGTAGTTCTGAGCGCTGGAGAGTCAGCCTTAGCTGGTCTTGATGGAATTCACACTTCTGTTAGAAGAATTGTAAATCCAAGGAACTTTGCAGAACATCTAAACTGGCCAATAACTAACTATGTGTCCTTTGGGACATAACTGCAGTCATCTGCAAGCACTAGCTCAGGAATAGTTGCTTTCTGTACGTAAGCCTCCTGTCTCTGCATGATCTTCCTGTAGATTCAGGACCTCTCTATTCAAGTATTATTATTTTAGTCTACCTAGAATTCTCAATCGTTTTCTGTCACTTCAGGCCATTCTTGTCTGTTAGGCCTCTGGTACTCCTTGTGCCAGGAGTACTTTTCTGACTAGTTTTCCACCTACTGCTTTTTCCTGTTACTACAGTATCATCATAGCTGCAGCCTTTTTTTGATTTGCCTGGTCAATGGGAATGATCCATCTGTTATCTGATGGAAGAGAAATCTACCTTTGTGGTACCACTGAAGGCTCTTCAAAAAACTTATTATTGCTAAATAAAGAAATACCAGAAAACTGCAAATACTGGAATAAGAGATGTTAAGAAAGTAAAATGACGATATTTGTAGAAAGCTTTGTCTCAGAGATTCTTGTAATATCCTTTTGTTTTGATTAAGTCTTTTTACTTCAAGGCCTCTAGTTTTCATTGGTCATCTTTCAAATTTTGTTAGATATCATTGGGTCCTGCCTACAAAAAACCTGTGCAGGTACAACCCTGCCTATGTTCACTTTCTTCCTTCATTAATAAGGGGAGTTCAAGCATTGAGTAACATGGAAGAGAAGATTGTGCTGGAATATTATTTATTTATTTATTGTCTGTAGAAGGACTTGTATAGGTAGAGATTGATTAGTTTCTTTGGTTAAACCCAGTAAGCAATCATATATCTGATTTTAAAATCTCTTCTTGTAGTAGTCTTCAGTGGTGGGAAAAGTCTCTTTATGTGGTTGACTGCCTCATGTGTGGACCTCACAGCACAACTTCTGTATTTCGCTGAAGGTTTTGCCAGGAATGGGCTCTGTGTGGGATTATTTAATTTGTCCCCCTCACTGCTCTGAATCCTTTTCTTCTGTCTGATAGTTGTATTTCCATTCCACCAGTTAATGCTCTGATCAGTGAGGATGAGAGAGTAATCCATCCTTTGTACAGGTCTTATGTCTTTCTTCCATCTACCTACATGTTTCTCCTAAATCCTGTGATTGCTTGGGAACTGGCAACAGAGACAGATGGAGAATGTCACACCCACATACAAATGATGAAGAAATGATGGCTGTTGGCCACTGACTTGCAGTGACAGAAGCATCTTTAACTTGTATATCAAAGGAGCCCTTTTTAAGGATCATGTCATTCTCACCAGTTGCTGAAAATGGAAAAACAGATCCTCAGCTGTCATGTACTCTATCATTGATTCATTGTGCTACAACAGCAAGCTAGTTACACAGCGAAACTATCATGAAAAAACAAGCTAAGCCAAAGGAAAAAAGAGGTGAGAGACTAGGGAGGTGTTTAATATGTATTGAAAGTGTCTTGCAAAATGTAATATTAATATAGAAATCTGAAATGAACATATCTTTCAGATGGAATAAATTTTAAGGTGGTCACTGCTATATGTATATATGTGTTACCACAAATCTGACTTTGAGAATAAATTAGTATCTAATGTTTCTTTAACTGAGGCTGTTATCAAAGTTAGATTCTTTGTAACATTCCTGACAGATTTTATGAGGCTCTAGATAATTCATTGAAGGTGTCATCCCAAAATGATAGGCTAAACTCGCAAATAAAGACTTAGCTGTGTTTGTGTAACATGGAAGAAGATAGCTGATCAGGTTGCTGTGGGAAAGAACAGCTCAGAGCATTGATTATAAAAGCAGCAATGCTGACTTCTTGTAGATATGATAAGTAGTGTCTTCCCAGATGGATAATTTCTTCCATTTAAAATAGCAGATGCACTATGNAGGAGAATTTCAGACTTAGAATAGAACGGACTTGGAATTTCCTTTAATTAATGAACTTCATTGTAGAAAAATAATAGGTGAAATAGCATGAAAAATAAGATTTGTATGTGTGTGAAATAAATGCAAATGTATTAAAAGACTGATTAATGTTAGATTCCTAGTGGTTAAGGCAACCCCCTCTGATATTGGAGTTTGTAGAATACATATTCTTTTCCTACTGACTATTCTGTAGTAATTTCTGTTAATTACCATCTGAAAGACTATACAGTCCACTTCTTACTGACATAAAAATGCAGTAACTCTTAAAAATTGTCCCACTGATGCCTATGAAGCTATTTGCAAGAAAAACTGCTGGCCAGAGTAACCAAGGGCACCATTAAAAGGTTCGAATGGAAGATAAAGTTAAAATTTATGTTAACTTGATAGATTCCCATACTCTAACATTCTTCTTGTTGAAATCCTTTTTTCTTCTGCTACTTACATTTCAAACTCCTAACTCTGTTTCTTTCTTTCTTTTTTTTCTTTCTTTTTCTCTTTCCTCCTCCTAATATTCCGTTTTAACAAGATTTTGTGAGTCACACTGATTCCAGGCAAACAAGCTGCTACGCTGTAAAATAAATAGCCTTGAAATGCTACAAAGTAAATCACTTGCCTTAAAGATTAAGCTAAAATGTTTGCTTCAGCTTCACATCTGAACATCCTTCCACTTAACCAGATGATAGCAGACTTTTTGCCAACAAAACATATCTTTGCTAAACCAGGGCCATCTTTCAATAAGAACAGAGCGATATGATGCCCTCTGCCATCAAAACATGCCTCTAGCCCTATTTATTTATGAGGAGCTTTGTACTGGATACAAACTGATCATGAATGTTATCCAGCTTTATATAAGACATCACATGGTATTGGTAATCTGATACAGGGTTTTAAATGGATAGCTACACTGTCAGTTTTAAGTGCCAGCATTTATTATTTTTTTTCTCCCCTTTTTTGCTATCAAGTGGTGTAGCATGTACTGCTAAGAAATAGTCTAGCCTTCATGGAGTTTATCCTTCCCATGGACGAATTGCTACGTCGTTATTTCACCTTTTATTCTTCTGGGCAAGATGAACTGTTTAGTATTCTTGGATGAGGCATCCTGGAAGTAGATTGTTGTAGGAAGAATAATCTGTCTTTTATTCCTTGCTCCAAAATATGTTTTTTCACAAGCTTGTGTTTCAGCATCTTTTTGCTGTATGTTTAGTAAAATAATTGTGCTTTACTGTGATGAGTCTAGAGAGTCTTCTGAAACAGATATAGCTTCAGACAAGCAATATTTACCTTTCTTAGTGTTTATTCATGTAGATTTCTGTTTGATCACCTATACTTGTATTTGTAAACCAGAGAATCAACTTTATTTGTAGATTAGGTATATCATTGTCATTCTCTCCAAGCAGGCAGGGAAAAATCTAACCTTGTGTGAGAAACCTGAACTGTGACTAACATCCTGAATTTTTGCTTTGCAACATAATCTAGAAGATGGATGAGCATTAACATGGAAAATCTAGCCTCTTTTTTTTTCCCAGAGGGCACCTGTTATTGTAGCTGAAATGCTTCATGTATTGCATCACTTTGATCTGAAAGTGAAAATCTGATGATCACTTGTTTAAGTGTTTTAAAGGTAAAGATAGTAGCTTTGATCAAATCCTTGAATCTTTAATTTCTTAAATCATTTTAGGACAAGTTAATGTAATGTGGTCTGTGCAAGCTTAAGTGAAGGAAAAGTGACCAATTTGGCTTGACTTAGTAAAAAGCAGGTATGGCAAAAATAGGGCAGAAGGAACATTGTAAAAAGCAGAGAGAACCTATCTGAAACTTTTGTACTTAATGAGATGGTACTACGGATAGAGGGGTCTCAAACTGGCATTTCAGCATCCAATTATTTGTCAAACATACTTTATCAATTGAAATAGCTTAAGGAGAGATGTGGCTTGAAGAAGGAGTTGAACTGGTAAGGAGAATTGTATAGTGAATATTTGTTGATGTGTTTCTTCTACCAGGAGAGAGCTATCTGTAGTTTTGTATGCTTCCCTAACTTTGTGCATTAGAGAAATTGAATAGCATGATAGACTTTAAAAGGGGTGACATTAATGTGAAGTCTAAGCATTCTTTATGTGCATAAAACCATGATGGTTCATTCCATGAACAGCTGCTAGCCAATAAGCCTTTTAAAAAGCCTTTTGGAGACAACGCTGAAAATCCAACACTCACACTCTCACTGCAGGATTTGTACACTGAATTTTAAAAAATAGGGCACCTTCAAATACATGTTAAAGGGTAATCTAGATGCCTTTTAGGGGCTCAATATTATATTCATTGTATATCCAGCTGTCATGGTTTAGCCTCAACCAGCCCACTCAGCCCCACACAGATGCTTGCTCATTGTACCCCAGTGGGATGGGTGAAGAGAATTGAAAGACCAAACGTGAGAAAACTTGTGGATTGAGATAAAGACATTTCAATAGGTAAAACAAAAGCTGTGCACACAAGCAAAGCAAAACAAGAAATTCATTCACCGCTTCCCATGGACAGGCAGGTGTTCAACCATTTCCAGGACAGCCAGCCTCCATCACATTTAACAATAACTTGGGAAGACAAACAGCATCATTCCAAATATCTTCCCTTCCTTCCTTCTTTCCCCAACTTTATATGATGAATATGACTTCATATAGTCTGGAATATCCCTTTGGTTAGTTGGGACCAGTTGTGCTGACTGTGACCCCTCCCAACTTATTGTGCAGCCCCAGTCTACTCCTTGGTGGGGTGGGGTGAAGAGCAGAAAAGGCCTTGACTCTCCGTAAGCTCTGCTCAGCAGTAACTGAAACACCTCTGTGTTATCAACACTCTTTCCAGCACAAGTCCAAAACACAGCTCATAATAGCTACTATAAAGGAAATTATTCCAGCCAAAACCAGGAAACCAAGACATCATCGAACTTACTAGAACTTTACTTGATACCTGAAAGAGAAGCTGTACAATATGAAATGTATTTAAACATAATTAAATGTTGTGGTTTTGGAACTGGTTTCAGATGGTGATTTGATTGTCCAAATGTACATCTGAGTGAATCTGGCTGTTGGGTATGTTCACTCTAGACTTTATGCAGGCTGCAGAACTATCTCAGCTTCTGTGAGCACAGAATGATGTATCTAATAACCGAAGCCCACTAGGGAAGCTATGTTAAAGCTACTACAAACAACATTCCACTGAGCTATTTATGTTAAGATTATGTTGTATGTTTTTTGAGGAGACTCTTCAATCGTACCTCACCTGCACAGCACTTCTTATTACTGATTGGTGCTATGTTATTAGAAACAAATAATAAAAGCAATGGATTTACTTACACTTTGGGAGATTGCTGAAGATTCCACGGTAGCATGTCTCATTTTCTGGCAGATAGTAAAATGGTTACCTCTGCAATTAGAAAAACACGTGTTTTTCTGCCCTGAGAGAATCTTAACAACTAGAAATGTGGCCATGATAAGGCAGAGGAAAACCAAAACAGCCTGCTTGTAAAGTATGTAACTGAAGAAATAGATTCTGAATGAAAGTAAAATGTTAGAAAGCTTC
>WEIS01040556.1:0-10696 GCA_013389965.1 Todus mexicanus
AGTTCAGTGTCAGAAATGGACATCTGTGTGCCCACTCGTGGCTAATGTACGATACGTTTCATGGAAATAAGTGTGGTGTTAGATCAATCTTCAAGCACAGCTTGGATGGAGAAAAATGTTTTCTGCTCTTGTTCTAGATCAGTGGCAGCTTCTGAGCCAACCAATACAGCAGCCCTCTGCATCCCGACTTTATCTGCTGATTATCCCTCTTTAGAGAGAACGATGTTGACGTCCCTGTTCTCGCATGAAGTTCTGCAGAAACAGACCCCAAATTACATACACGTGTACTGTATAATTACATGTGCTAGTCTGCAAAAATCCACCAGCAAAGAGTTTCTGTCAACAGTTTGCATTTCATGAATTTGCTCCCACGGCATTTGTTTTAATAAGATCAGTAAAGCATGTGTAGTTTTAGCATAGAATTGTATGGCTTCTAACAAAGCTGAGACAACGTAGTCTCTGATTTCTGGTACCTCAGGACCGTTACTCGCAGCAGCTGAGGGAAAAGATCTCTGTGAAAAGCACAGTGTGGTTAGACAAGTGTGAAAGGGAAAAACGGCTGTGATAGCAAATTACGCTTCCTTCTACGTGCTATGAGAAATGTGGTCAGGCAAAAAAAATGACATCCCTTTGTCAGTTTATGCCAGGCCGAATGAAAGCCAGGGAGAGGAGATACCATTTTAAACTGATAGCTTTGTCTTGTTCTTGTGACTCCATGAATGTGACCCAGCTGCTGGTTATTGAGGTATTGCCAGGAATGCCTGGGAAAAGACAATCTGCTATAGATAACTGGAGCTAGAGGCAGAGGGTGTGTGGAAGACAGAGAACAGAGAGGATATTCAGCATTTATACTAAACTTTATGGATTCTCATACATGCACTGAATTCAGCTACGCATGGAGCAGCTTATGCGGGCTTTCCTGGAAAAGGAATCAGCTGGACCAGAGAGCCTGGCCCACCATTAAGGAAATAATTGTGATTGACTTTCCATGTCTGTTGAAGAATTGGACACCTGGCCTAAGGCTTTTGTGGTCACGCCCTGATCAACAGAGAGAGGCAGCACGTTTAGGAGCTGATTAATGCCTTGCCTTTTAGACATTTATTGTGGAATGGGGTGAATCCAGAGCTCAGAAGGTAGTTCTTTCCCAGACTGCAGAAGAGACTAAAAGGGACTTGGACATGATGCCAATTTTAGATCAGATAGCTGGGATGAATCCTGTACTAAGTTGGAGGTAGAAGCAAGGTGAGAAGACACCTGAAGAAAAGCACACCATTAGTGGTGTGAATAACCTCCTCTGTTCTTTATTCAGCATACTAAGGGTAAAGGTAATAGGCATAACAGTCTTAAGACCCATGCCCTGTAAGTACATAAACTAACCTGCATGCACTTGATTTCTTTGTTCCCCACAGCTCCCTGCACGTGAACACCTTTTACGCTTGTTTCAGCTCATTTTTGTTGTATTAAATGAACACAGGGGTCTAGTAATAAAACCAGTGGCAGAATCAAGTCTTTCTCTGGGACCAATTGCAGCCAGGTTTCTGTGGAAACGAACTGACAGAGCTTTACTTGAGCTGTGCCTAGTCTGGTTGTGGCTGGTGGATACAGGCCCTGAGGCTTTCTTTCCTCACAGCTGTCACAACGTGATGTGATCTACCCTTGTCTGTCTCTCAGAGTCAACTCGAGACCCTTACGCTGGGCTCCCCCCAGTCCTTTCTGCAGAGAAGAACCCAGGGTTACGTGGGTTATAAGCTGAGCATGAGTCAGTTACATGGCAGGATTGCAAACCAAACGATGTTCTGGCCATACATAAGCCAAAGAAGATAATTTTTTGGTCTGTTTGGCTCTGGCTAGAAGAGAGTCCCATTTTGGGCACTGTGGTTTTAAAAGGGTGAAAAACTGGAGAGAGCTGAGAGAAAAGCAGTGGAGATGACAGGCAGTTTCAGAAACCCTGAGTTCTGAGAAAGGACAGAAGGAAGTTAGGCTGAAAAAAAAAAGAGGAAACTGAGGAAGAGGAAAAAACAGCAGCCTGCTGAGTTATGTTTTCACTTCTCATGAAGTTCATTCATCTGTTGGATATATCCAGTGCAAGTAAAAAGTTAAGAGCTAATTACCTTAATTTGTAACAAGAGAGATTTGGATTAGCAATTAGAAAAAAAAAAGCTCATTAGAAGGGCAACACAGTAGCGGGAGGGCATGCTGTTTGAAGTCACTGTGGAATCGCCTTCACTGGAAGCTGTTAAAAAAATAAGCGTCTGTCAGGAATAGCTTGATAGATGTCATTCAGTGCTAGTGCTGAGGAATGGAGTAAGTGATACCAGGAAATCCCTTCCAGCTATAGATCTCTAAGTCTCGTTAATGCTGTCAAAATTCAGGAAACCCTGTATTTACTTTGCTCAGATGGAGTGACAGATATATATGACCTTTCCCATCAATTTGATGATATGCCTATCTTTTTCTTTTTCTTTTTTTTTCCCCCTAGAGCTTACAGTCCTTGGCTGCCTCTGGATGTGCAAACTGCGGTGGAGGCAGGAACCGCCTTGTGCTTGACTATCAACCTGTGAGCATCTGCCTTGGACAAGGACTGTGCTGCCTTTCTCTGTGCATTTTTCACTTCCATCCTGGATCATTGCACTCATTCTCATCAGAACTGAGGTAATCTGAGCTAATTCAGAAGCATGCACTGTATTGTACCATACAGAGATAATGGCACGTCACAGGGGTTAATCAATATAATGCCCTGTCTCAGTAAAAAGCCAGTAAAACACTAAATGGATCTTGTGTCTTGAAGGTTATATGTGCCTACACTCTTTAAACAAGGACCTTGTCAGGTATGAACTGAACAAAGGATGATAACATAGTAGTTAAGCGTGCAGTTCCTCCAGTCCTTACTATTTTAAACAATAAACTGTAATATTTAATAAACCAAATAAACAGGCTTCCAAATTGGCAGAAGAGATAAATACTGGAAGAGCTAAAAGTACAGCTGGTAGGATACTTTCTTCTTTTTCTGTCGTCTGCAAGGAATGTTCCCAAGACAATAAACTCAGAATTCAGTTGGGAAAATGGTAATTGTTTTCCAGTCCTGTCATCAGGAAACTGAAGGCAGAGCAAAGTACTTAATGCCTGTTATCACAACCACAGATGTCTGCAGCATTTCCCCCACCGCTCATACTCCCAAACTGTTTGGTGTTTGCATTCAATGAATTTAGCACTGTAGGATAAGTATGTGGACTGTATAGTGTCCTGCTTTTGGCTGGAACAAAGTTGATTTTCTTCCTAGTAGCTGGTATAGTGCTATGTTTTAGATGTAGGATGAGAATAATGTGGCTAAGATGTTAAAACACTGATGTTTTCAGTTGTTGCTGAGCAGTGCTTGCAGTAAGTCAAGGACTTTCCAGCTTTTCAAGCTGCCCTGCTGGCGAGGAGCTAGGAGTGCACGAGGAGATGGGAGGGGACAGAGCCAGGGCAGCTGATCTGAACTAGCCAAAGGGATATTCCGTACCATATGATGTCACGCTCAGTATATAAACTGGAGGGAGTTGGCTGGGGGGCAGCACAGCTTGGGGATTGGCTGGGCACTGGTCAGCAGGTGATGCACAATTCCATTGTGCCCTGTTACCCCAGCACTGGAGGAGCCAGGTGATAATGTGCTCCCCTGGATGATGGCTGAAATCTTTTTACATATCTTGCAGCTCACTCAGGCATAGGAATCGAGTGATTGCCTCTGGTTCTGCCTCTTCGTCCTGTTCTTGTGATGACCCTGGTTCTTCTTCATCTCTTGCTAAGTGAACTTTATAGTGGATTCTTTAGCTGTTATTCTACAACACCCTGCCATGGTATCCATACAGGGAAAAGAAGCCTTCTTTGGAGGCATATGGTAGCTTGCTGCAGGAGCCTGCCAAAGACTGGCTACGCAACTACTGCTTTTTCATCTTCATGACCATGCTAAGCACCAGGCCCACTGGCATGGGACATCACAGGGAATAAATGAGAATCTCATCTAAGGATTTGCTCTTCATGCATTGCTGCTTGTGCCTCCTAAGTAATCCTGTTAGTTACATACCAGTTCTGGTGTCTGCTCAGTGGTATGGTATGTGAGTTACCTCAGTCTCTGGCTCCAGTTTGTACCTTCTATCATTTTTGCAAGCTTTCATGAACAGTTATTGGGAAAACTGTAAAGGACAGAGAGGCATCTGATCAGTGCTGGCTCCTGAACAAAGCACAGTCCCTGAAAGGCACTTGTGTAACATTTAAAACTCTTCTAAAAACAATTGCTTGCATATATAGACACAGCACCACATTGGGCACGCACCACCGTGTATGGACTTCATCAACTGTCCTGCTTAGGTGCAGCTTTGAATGTTAGACACTCAAGTGATTCAGTTGCTGAATCAGAAGCATCTTGTATTGTCTTAGATCCTGACCAGCCTCCAGCTGCTGCTGTAAAAGGGCTTAGATCTCCTCTAAGTCCTTATCATATCTGCAAATGCAGATACCTTGGACAACCTAGGTCATCTAAAATGCCGTAGATCCCTAGCTCAGATCTGTCCTGATCACTCCCCAGATGTCTGTGTAGCTGTGAAAATGAGAAACATTTGAAGTTCAAAGCTTGTATTTTCTGTATAGAATAAAGGAATTTTCTTTGTCTTAGTTAAATGGATCATTAGGAGAACTGTAAGCCCTTCATGTTTTTGTGCATGAAAGGAAAGCCAGGAGTTCGTGAGCTGTCACATACAATGAAAAACTCAAAGTATGCAGTGTGTCTATAATCTGTATGTAAACTGCAGTGAAAAGTGCCAGTTCTGATGTCATCTGACTGTTTTCATGCAATCAAAGGCTAGGAAGTCCTTTGATTAAGAATTTATGAGATTTCAGTGGCACCAAAGACTGTCACTCTTTGAACGTGAGAAGACTCTTCTGAGAACTCAAGCCACCGTGTGATAAGAAGAAAGTGTTGGTTATACAACTTGCACGCTTCATCGCAGTTTCCTACTTTCATAGATTTCTTTCTAGAAATGATTTAAATATGCTTCATGCCATGTGACTCCAGCAATTTCATGAAAGAAGTGAAATGAAATAAAATGGAAGTAACGTGAAATCTTAATCATTGCTCTAGAAGCACATAACTTCATTACGTATCTTACAATATTAGTATGATGTGGAGTTCTTAAATCTAAGTCCTAGAATCACATTACATCATGTGTAATGGCAAAGAAAAATGATGGATTCTAAAATCCTAAAAATGTTAACAAAAAACCCCCAACTTGTGATTTTGGGGTGCTCATGCATTTTGAATACTTGTCATTAGCAATACTAAAACCAAGGTGTTGGACTTCAACTTGTGTTAAGGCTGTTATAGCTGTGCAAGCCCAGCACACCTTGTTTCTTGCTCCATTGGTCTACACTGATAACCTCAGTTTTTCCAGTAGCTCCAGGCTGAAGTTCAGCAGTAGTGAACCTGTTGCACCAGCAATCCCACACACATCTCTTACTTCGTACTCTGTAACTTCTGTGAGCAAGACAGGAATCCTCTATGCCAAGAGTGGATCTGTAAAGGCAAGTCGTTGCCAGATTTTTTCACCCAGACATCCAGTCTGAAGGAAAAGCTGCTGCAGGGAAAGGACTGTGGATTAGGAGAGAGTGACTGCAACGCCACGCTCATGTGGGCACGTCCCTTGGGCAGCTTGTGGCATTTTGGCAAACACGGTTAGACTTCAACAGTCTTTCTCAGCCCTGTTTGACCTTGTTAGAGGATCAATCACCCTTCAGTGTTTCTCTGACAGTCCCTGCTTTCCCTTTGGAGTCACTCTGCTAGGCCACCTCATTTGCTGGAGTTGTCAGCAGCAGTGCCACTACTGTCACTACCCTACAAGTTGATCCGTGACACGGAGCCACTTGGGCTCTGCGTGTTCGCAGGCAAGTCAATTCACACAGTAACTCTGGTGTAGCTTTGACTGGCCAAAGCTACTGCACATGCAGCAGTCAACTGCAAGAGCGTCTGAGTTTTGCATCTTTTTGTAGTGTTTGTTATTTGATTTAGCTTTTTTTGTGGTTTTTTTGTTATTGTTGTTGTGGCAGTTTTTTGTTGGGTTTTTTTGGTTTGGTTTGGTTTTAAAATGGCCAGCTAGCAAGCCTACTATGGTTCTCTGCTGTATGGACTAGAAAAAATGGACACAAGGAGGCACCAATTAGCCAAAGGTGTGGTCAGCACTTTTTCAACTTCTTCTGTGCTTTCCACCAAGGCTTATGTGTCCTGTGCTTGGTGGGTTTTGCCACACTTCACAAATCCTGTCTTGGTAGCACCTAAATTTGATACCCTCTTATACTTGCTGTAGCACCTCCCCCACTGGAGTTCCAGTCTGTCCTGGTTTCCTTCCTCCAGCCTGGGTGGAATGAGAACCTTCCGCATCAGCTGACCTTGAGAGAGTAAAAAGCAAAGGTTTAGGCAAGACAATGCTTTGTAAGGTAATCAAACATTCCTTTAACTATGGTACACACTATGACAAGCCTTGTCCTAGGAGATGTAATGCTTAAGGAAAAAGAAAATCTGGCTTATTATATGTAAGGGCAGAAAAATGTTATTCAGAACTGACCCCCAGGATAGGAACTGAAAGCGCAGATGTTCTGCTATGCAGGATTTAGAAACACTCTGATCAACACTGTGATGGGCTGTGGATTCCCAGATTAAATGAGAGCAGAGGAGCTGTTTCTTGCTCTCTGTCTTCCAGAACAGGCATTAGACTGGCCCTGATATACTGTCATGTGGTTGCACTGGCTGGACGTGCCTGGAACAGTAGAACCAGGGAAGGCCGAGAGTGTAGCTAGATGGATGTACATGGCATGTGCACCTCTATTGTGTAATTTCATGAGTTCTGGATAAAATCCAACTTTTCAGTATAAAGGCAGGTCAGATGGGCTGTGCCAGACCATCTTAAGAGCTTAGTGGCTTCCTGAGAGTTTGTGGACAAACAGCGACTTTGTCTTTGAAAGTGGGTTTGAAAGCAAGCTTTGAAGCCGTGGATGTTTCCAGGAAGAGCTAATTCTCTAACCTTCACTTCTCTGGAAATTTACTCTGTGATTCACTTAAACTTCCACGTGCTTGGTCACTGATTCACACAGCAACGTACAGAGGGAAGATGACATAAGTAGCAAGTCTAAGATGGGTTCACTTGTGCCTCAAGTCATGCACGTTACATCAGACTAGTGGAGTTCTCCTCTAACATGGATTTTGAACCTGCAATGAAATTTCATACATAAATAAGGTATTGTATGGCTTCCTTATGAGCAGGCTTGTCTTTTGTAACACATGTATGCATTTTTTTCTCTCTCAGAAGTTCCTTCTCTCCTGAGGGGAATGAGATAAACAGGCCTGGAGAGAGAAGGACCTGTCCAAAATTGCAGGATCTGCTGAAGGAAGAGAGGGGGTGCAGGAGGAATGAGGGGACAACAGGTCATGCAGGGCAGGACAATAGGGAAGAGATTTGGAGATGGGTGGAATTGTTTATTTTGGAAGTATGCAGACTTCTGCAAACTCAGAGCTTTGTTTTGATCCCTTCAGAGTAAGTATGAAGGCCTGACTTTGCTGAAATCCATGGAATAAATTTTAAGGAGGTGAAAGCCAGGCTTCTAATCTCTGTTTCTTCTGCGGCTCCTCTAATTTATCCATCACTTTACTCTAGATCCTTAGCTCTCCAAGGTGGAATTTGCTCTATGTGACCATAAAGGCCAGATGTTCAGCGGGTCCAAACACACTTGCTCATGCAGGTGCATGCAAAGAACTGGCTCAGTGGTCAGTGTTACTGCATGACCAAGAGCCCTCAGTTCATTGTGTGGCCAGGCAAGGAGAGGAGGGACGGAGAACACACTGAACCGGCACATTGCACAAAAGGATCAAACAGTACACGGGCGGCGAGCTTTGGGCATATGCAACAATGGTGCACTTGAAATGCTGCCACTAAGTGGCAGACATCATTAGTTCAAATGTTATGCAATTTTTCTAAATGAAAGGGAAATGATTAAGAACAGGCACGGTAAAGAATTACTGAAACAACAGGTTTTATTACAAAAATATACAGTAGGGTGAGAGACAATGCCATTCTAAATCCTAAAAACCATATTAGAACACTGGAAAGCTGACTGGCATTTAACTGTAATGGAGCTGTAACACTAAGATAAATCTATTTCAAGAAATATTAAAAGTGCCAGGATAATTAATGTACTTATAATGCTCTCTACTCGCTTGCAAAGCCCCATATTCTTCCCTGCTGGTTTCTTTTCTAAAGCAAAATAAATGTTAGCAATAAGAGTGGCTCATATCACCTTAAAAAGATGTAAAATAATATATCATAAGAAATGGATATTCTTTGCCAATGAAAACAGAAAAAGATTTTCTCATTCTCAAATGTCTTAGCTTTTGGCATTTGAAGTAAACCCAACTCTTCTTGAAAAATAAATTTTATGGAAAACTTATGTTCCCTAAAAGCCTAGAAGCTATAAAAAGAGGCTTTCTTGAAATCATTGCAGTTTTTAAAAACAATAATGCAACTCATATGTTTTCTAAAACAAATTTAATTAGTTTTAGTAAATATCTTACAAAAAGAGTAAGTCTTTCTAGCAAACCAACATAACATACCATAACCTGCAATTGTTTTGCCGTGTCTCTCTGTTGTAGCATATTGATGAGATCAGTTGGTATGAGTGGAAGAACATTTCAGAAAGCATTTCAGTGCTGTGTCAGTACCACTCTGTCAGGAGTAGAAGGCACAAACATAATAAATCTTTTCAGATTTCCTAAGTGTAGCAATGGAGGTGTCAGGTGCGTTCAAATTACAGATGAATTCTATGGAAAATCTTTATCTTAAAAAAGGTACAAAGCAAAGTTCACGGATCTTGGGAAATAGTAATCTGAAGGTCATTTAGGCCTCTGTAACTCTGCTTCTTGTGCACATGAACATATATACTGTTCCTTGTGTGCAAGAGGACTCCCCAAGAAAACGGACTCTTTCTCTCTGCCTCTTCATCGCTTCATTTATTCATAAGCCCTGCAGCCAGAAAGAGTCATCGCAGATCATCTTGCCTTGCTCTGACACAATAGAGGCAGCTGGATTTCACAAATCAAACCCACAACTTCCAGTACAAAGATACCCAGCCTGGCTTTTGAAATGGCAAATGCCAATGGGTCCACAAACCAGCCTTCCCCAATTTCCCCACAGCCCTCAAGGTAAGCCCAAGAGCTCTGGCCCCTCAAAAGAAGGGAGGTCACTTGTGTGGAGTGAATGACTTACAAAAGCATAGGAAAGTAGGAAAGATTCCTTCTGAGTCCCTCTTGCTGAAGAAAAGCCCCATTTATTGGGGCAGAATTTCCTTAAGTTACATGCAGAACCCCAGAATGAAATCTACAGTGTTGGCTAAGGATAGACTATTGGAAATTAGAGGTGAGTGAAAACTCCTTTTCAAGCTTTTCAATTTTGGCAATATATACAGTAGATTACACAGAATTCACATCAGCAAACTGAGTACTTTTTTTTTTTTTTCTGCCAGAGAATCTCAAATCACACAGCAGTGCTAAAGGAATAGAAAAGAAAGAGAATAATTTCTAAATTTTTTCTTGGCTCACTTCATTGTAAAACATACTTCAGTCGTATTACGGAAAGCCCTCTGAAAAGAGTACAAACTGCCAAATTTTAGGCCCAAGGAAGGGGAAAAATGTTAAGGGAGATCTACAGATAATCTCTCAGATCAGAAAGAGCTGTGTTGCTGCACCAGTAGGTATCAAGCTGCTACAGCAGTGCCACAATTCTATTCTGTGTGAAAGGATGGCCAAGAAAAGCAAAGAGATTTCAAATGCATTCAAATTTGAAGAGAAAAGGAAAAAAAACCCAGTTGTCTTTATTCATAGTGATGAATTTATGCTGTACTTTGTAAGTTCGGAGCATGCTGAAAAATGATAGGCCCATCTTTGTAACCATTGTGAAAATGTAGTTTAAATACTAATAGGAGTGAGCATCTTCCTCACCATGGAGTGAGCATTTTCCTCTACCATGGAAGAGCTGCACTGCTGACTGCACAAACTGTGGTCTTATTTGAATGGAGATACCTCAACCACAATTCCAGAGCAGTCATCAGAGATCTCTGGATTTACTCCTGTGAAAAAGAGGATAGAGCCCAGTCCTGTATGAGTTCATTGCTTTCTGCTCTGCATGCACAGAAATCATAAAGAGAAGGATTTAGCTGATTTTAACCAAACACTTTATTAAAGAGGCACACTTCTTATGTTTGTAGGGATAAAAGGAAAAAGAATAATACTATGAAACCAATCTTACAGAAAGACAAGTAAAGTTATATAGAAGTCCACATTATTGCTATTAAGTAAAAATATTTTTAGAATTACTAAGACAAGAAACTACATAATCATGCAAGAGGGAGAAAAAGGCATTCCACTGTCAAAAAGCAGTTACAGAGATTTGGAAACACAACCAAAGAGCTGTCAAAGTTTGCATCTCAACTCGCTATCTTCATAGCGTCCATCACAAGTATACTGCAAGTATTAGGAGAAAAAAAAAGAAGTTCATTATAAACATTATTCCCGGCGGTTGAAAAAACCTGTGAAATCTCTGCTGTGACACAACCTGTTAACTTTTAGTATTTAGCACCTTTAAATCAGAATGAGAATCTAATGCAATCCACCCAGAAACTC
>WEIS01040558.1:1460-15038 GCA_013389965.1 Todus mexicanus
GCTGGCTGCGAGTCGGGGCTGAGCATCCTCCCTGGGGCTGAGCATCCTCCCTGGGGCTGGTGGTGCCCATCCCTCCGCACCCCCTGCCCCGCCGTGTCGCGGGGCTCGCTCTCCCGCTGGAAAAATCCCCCCCTCCCGCCTCGCGCGCATCCAGCTGCAATGCAGAGGAGCTCCCGAGCAGCCCGCACGCCTTCCCCGCCGCCCTCATTGGCGGCGACGCCTCTGGAACAGCCGCCCGTTGGTAATTTTAGGCCGTGAGCGGCAGCAGGTTGGCATGTGCCAGCCGGCTCCCGGGCAGAGCGGGCAGGATCCGGCGGCGGCGAAGGCGGGGAGGAGGCAACCCTGGCCAACCATCCTCCTGCCTCCTGCCACCAGCTGCGATGGGCTGGGGAACCGCGGAGCCGGGGGTCCCCAGGGTACCCCAATTCCCAGCAGGATTCCAGCCCCTCCCTGATGTGGGATGAGCACGTAAGTGCGCGCCGGCTCCCCGCGCCCCCCCCCGCCGCGCTGCCCCGCTTCGCTCTGCCGGGCTCCCGGGGTTCCTCACCCCAGCTCCCCCGGGCCTGGCTCTTGTTTATCCCCCGCCAGACCCTCTGGCAGGCAGGGGAAGGAGGGGTTGGGGCCGTAACCCTTTCGTCTCGCCGCCGCCGCCAGCTCAAAATGGCTTCGTGGCGCGGTGGCCGCCGAGAGGCGAGAGCAGCTCTCGGCCAGGAGGCGTCTGCTTGGGGCTGGGAGGGTGCTGAGCACCGGGGCGTGCGACCCGCTTGGGCGAGCAAAGTCCGCGTGGGACCCCACCCCAATGGGGCACCCAACGCTGGGGGTCCCTGTGCCCAGCCCCGTGGCCATGGCCAGGGCACGGTCCCGCTCCGGGGAAGCCGTGACCGAGCGGCGCTGCCCCCGAGCCCGACGCCGCTGCCCCTCCGGCCGCGCCGGCCCCGCTCCCTCGCCCTACTTTTGCTTTTCTTCGATTTAATTCGTAGGATTAGGTTTAAACCCGTCGCCCAGGCAGGATTCCCCTCTCGCTCCCTTTGTCTGCGGCGAGGCAGCGGCTCCGCGGGGAGCAGCAGCCGGGGCGGGTGGGGGGCTCTTGCTCCCCCAGCTCCGCTTCTCCGGCCTCGGGGGTTTGGGCTGTGGCGGGGGGCCAAGGTGGGGGTGTGTTTGGGGGGTGTGTGTTGAGACGTGAGAAATCTGCTCTGCTGAGCTGGGCAGGGCAGGCAGGAGTCAGGACGGTGGTTTTCGNGCAGGGGGGTCAGGGCCACCGCGGCCACACGGGTCACGTCACGTCCCTGGCAAGGGTGGCACTGAAGGGGGGATGCGGGAGTTTTGGGGTGCACGGCTGGGTCCTGCCAGCGATGGCTCCTCTGTGCCAGGCTCCTGGGAGCTGCCAGAGGGGGCTGCAGGCAGGACGTGACCCTGTGTCCCCTCCTGGGGGGGAATCAAGGACCCCAGGAGTGGCCGTGGCCGGTGGAGGACGGGAGCGGGTGGGCAGCGGGCACGGCCGGGGGACATCTCCGCTGCTTCCTGCAGACTGGGAGAGGCTGGGTGCTGGTGGGCTTGGTCCAGACCCATCTGGAGGGGACGTTTCTTGGAAAGTCTCTCTGGAGAGAGGCCGTGGTGGAGCTGGCTGGGCTGGCGAGTCCTGCGGTGGCCGGGCGAGGGCAGAGACCGGGCAGCCGGGCAGCCGTCCAGCGCATCCCGGCGGGATCCGGAGCTGCTCCACTCCACCACAAGGCAGGACGTGGCCCGTGCGGCGGCGAGGCTGGGGATGGAGGGACCCACCAGAGAGCCTGGGGGTGCTGAGCGTGGGCAGAGAGAGGCCGGAGACGGGGTGCGGGCGTCCGGCTGCGCCCTCGCGGGGAGGAAACGGCTCGTCATTCACATCCGACTGTTTGTTCCCTCCAGCTGCTGGGGGGCCATTCCCGAGGCTGGGGCAGGGGACGGCGGTGGCGGCGGCGCTCCCACGGGTGCTGGCGCCCACGCGTTTCCAGAGCACGAGATCCCTGCATCCCAGCCCTCTGTTGTTGCGGCTGCTGCACCCCAGGGTGATGGGTGCTGTACCCCAGGGTGGCTGTTCCAGCATTCTGAGAGTGTCTGACCCTACCCTTGGCCCGTGGTTGTGTGTCTGGCCGGGCAAGACCAGCCCCTGAGCAGGATCAGGCCCCTCAGCCTCTTGCCAGCCCGGAGTTCCCGGCGCTGTCGTGGCAGCGGCCGATGGCCGGCTCATCGATTTATTTTGGTTTTTTTTTGCTGGTGGTGCTGAGGTTTCTTCGGGCGCCCGGAGGAAGTCGTTGTTGACACAGACTTTCTTAATTGTGTCGCGGAAAGCGGCTGGATCCGCGCTGCCCGGTGTGGGCTGGCACCCCCGCGGCGTGCGGGCAAAACCACGGCCGCGGGCAGGGAAACAGGCGCTCGGGAGGGGCGTGGGGAGCGGGTTGCGGGGTCCCGGGTGCGAGGGCATCCTGTGGTTGTGCTGGAGCCCTTGGCACGAGGCTGGGCTGCGCTGTGCACTGTGCGTCCGGCGCTGGCCCTGGCGTCCTCCCTGCTGCCTGGGTGCCAGCCCCCGCTGCTCGTGCTGTTGCCCCACGCGCGGTGCCCTGTCCCCGCTGGGGACCTGGGGGAGGATGGTGACACCCACCAGGGGCAGAGGAGCCAACGCCGGGGGCTGCGGTGGGAGACTGGGCGACGTCGCGCTGTGCCCTGCCCTCAATCCTCGTGGCTTGAGCTTCCCCGTGGGCTCAGTCCCCCGTGAGTTGAGCACCCACCCCGTCCCCGTCCCCTGTGTCCGTCCACCCCACCCTGTGTCCACGTGTCCCGGTGGGCAGTGGCCGTCATTCCTCGCTGGTTTCCTGCGTCTCCTCCCGTTTTGCCGTCACACGTGGCTCCATTTCCCCACCGGTGTTGCCCCCATCGCCCCAGTGCCAGCGCCGGGCCCTGGCCGTGCCCGGCGTGACTCAGGGCTCGTCCTGCGGCGCCTCCCCCGCCAGCACCGAACTCTCTTTGAGGTGCTGTTTGCACCCTGAGACTCAGGCCTGGGCGCTAATTTACTCGGCGGTTGCTTAATGACGGCTTGGGGATGCTCTCCTGAGCTGGGCCAGGCCCTGTCCCTCTGTCCCCGTCCCCACCAGGCCAGGCTCCGTCCATCTGCCCTGCCATTTCCCGTCTTCGCCGTTTCCTTTCCCCGTGGGTCTGTGTCAGCCTTTGTCCGTCCGTCAGCCCCAACGCGGCTGTTTCCGTCCCTGTGTCTGCCTGTGCCAGTCCCCGGTGCTCCTGGCCCCCTGGCCTGGCCTTTCCCGTCCGTGTGTCCTTCTGCGCGTCGCCTGGCCTGGCCCTCGCCCTGGCCGGCTGTCCTGGGATCCCCCTGTCCTGGGATCCCCCTGTCCTGGGATCCCTCTGTGCCCATCCTGGTCAGTTCTGCTCCTGATCCGTGTCCCTCTGTCCTGTCCTGGGTGTCCCTCTGTCCATCCCTGGCCTGGTCACTCAGTGTCCGGTGCTTGGTCCTGCTCCGTGGGTGTCCCGTCCTCCATGTCCCGGCTCCCAGCTGTGGCTGGTGTGGTTCCCAGTCCCTGGATGTCCCTCGTCCTTCCGTGTGTCTGGGGCATACTGGGTGAACTGGGGAGGCTGTGGGATGGTGGAGGGAGCAGGGGACTGGGAGCAACTGGGAGATACNGCCAAGCTGAGCCCCGCCCGCCGCCACCGCCCGGAGGAGGCGGAGCCGCAACCGGGGCCGGGGCCGGGGCCGGCCCAGCCCGAACCGAGCCGAGCTAAGCCGAGCCGAGCCGAGCCGAGCCGAGCTGTGCCCAGCCCAGCCCAGCCCGACCGGATCGTGCCGGTCCGGTCCGGCCCGGACCGAGCCGCACCGAACCGAACCGAACGGGACAGGAGAGGAGCGTGCCTTGCTTAGCTNCTTAATGACGGCTTGGGGATGCTCTCCTGAGCTGGGCCAGGCCCTGTCCCTCTGTCCCCGTCCCCACCAGGCCAGGCTCCGTCCATCTGTCCTGCCATTTCCCGTCTTCGCCGTTTCCTTTCCCCGTGGGTCTGTGTCAGCCTTTGTCCGTCCGTCAGCCCCAACGCGGCTGTTTCCGTCCCTGTGTCTGCCTGTGCCAGTCCCCGGTGCTCCTGGCCCCCTGGCCTGGCCTTTCCCGTCCGTGTGTCCTTCTGCGCGTCGCCTGGCCTGGCCCTCGCCCTGGCCGGCTGTCCTGGGATCCCCCTGTCCTGGGATCCCCCTGTCCTGGGATTCCCCCCTGTCCTGGGATCCCTCTGTCCTGGGATTCCCCCCTGTCCTGGGATCCCTCTGTGCCCATCCTGGTCAGTTCTGCTCCTGATCCGTGTCCCTCTGTCCTGTCCTGGGTGTCCCTCTGTCCATCCCTGGCCTGGTCACTCAGTGTCCGGTGCTTGGTCCTGCTCCGTGGGTGTCCCGTCCTCCATGTCCCGGCTCCCAGCTGTGGCTGGTGTGGTTCCCAGTCCCTGGATGTCCCTCGTCCTTCCGTGTCTCTGGGGCATACTGGGTGAACTGGGGAGGCTGTGGGATGGTGGAGGGAGCAGGGGACTGGGAGCAACTGGGAGATACTGGTCTCTGGTTGTCCCCTGCCCATCCCTGGGTGTCTAATCCCCGTCCCGCTCCCTGGGTGTCTGTTGCTTGGTCCTGGTCCTGGTGTGTCCCCTGCCCATCCCGGGTCTCGGGTCTATCCCGGGTCTGTCCCAGTCCCACCGCCTCCCAGTGAAGCTCCAGCCGGGCTGTCCTGCTGAGCTTAGCTGAGCCGTACCAAGCCCAGCCCAGCCCAGCTGAGNCTTAGCTGAGCCGAGCCGAGCTGAGCCGAGCTTTGCTAAGCCGGGCCGGAGCGAGCCGATGAATGGGATCGCCTTCTGCCTGGTCGGGATCCCACCGCCCGCCCCAGCGGTGAGCCGTGCTGGGGGATACTGGGGGAACTGGGGAGGCTGCGGGATCGAGGAAGGGAGCAGGGGACTGGGAGCAACAGGGAGGTACTGGAGGTGCTGGTGGTGCGAGGCTGTGTGTGGCGGGGCTGGGCGATGCCCGGGGACCCACCGGGCACCCCGGGACTGGGACCGGGACCGGGACTGGGACCAGGGCAGAGCCAGCCCCCTGGGGTTGGGTGCAGAGGGGCCAGAGGGGTCTGGCCACCCACCCCTGGGCGATACTGGCCGCGGCGACTCGCCCCCAGTGCCCAGCCAGGGTGGCGTCGTGGCAGGGCGGCGAGGCTGGAGCGCCTGGATCCGGCCCTGGGGCTGAGGGCGAGACCCTGGGGCTGGGTTTGCTCTTGCTGGGAGCAGGACCCACCAACACCCACGCCTGGTCCCTCCGAAACTCCCGGCTGGGCTCCCTCCATGCGGCTCCGGCGGCTCCATCCTTGCCCAGCCCTTGGCGCTGGGTGGGCATCACCCCCCCCTGTGCAGCGTGTCCAGAGCCTCTCGAGGTCACACCTTGCCCCTCTGCCCGGCTCCCCCAGCTCCGAGCAGCCTCCGAGCAGCGCGGGCAGTTCCCGACCCACCTCAGCAACGCTCCTGCCGAGCTGTGGGCACCGGGCATCGAGGACTGGAGGGCGCCGGGGCGATTCCCGTCTCCCGCGGTGCCAGGGGAGGCCAACCCAGCGCCGCCTAAAACCCCGATTTCCTGCCCGTTTCGTGCCAAACCCCGGCGAGGGCGTTGGGTGGGGATGGGGACGGCGCTGGGGGAGCCGGGGCGGGGGGCACGGCGGGCGAGGAGAGGGGCTGCGGGGTCGGGCTGGCCCCGACGCCTGCTAATTTGGGCAGAGGTTGCGCGTCCTCGCCCCAGAGCTGAATTCGGCCTCTGTTCCTTTAGTTCCTGGTTATTTGAACTCGGCTTCCTCGGCCCGGCCACGGGGCTAATAACCGGCCTCAAAGGATTAATTGGGGTGTGCGAAATGGTTCAGATATGAGGAGTGCTGCTCGTGGCAGCGGCTGAGCATTAATCATGGTTTCTCTCCAGATTCCTCCCTGCTTACTCCGTACCGCTGAGCGCCGGCGTCGGGATTTGCAAAGGGGGGTGTTTGGGGGGGGGGGTTCGAGGCGCTTGGAATCCGCTCCTGGGCTGCCTTTTGGGGTGACTCGTGCCCCCCTGGGCAGCAGCGTTTGGTGCGCGGCGGCTTTGCCGGGTGCCCCCCTCTGCCCCTGGGGTGCTGGGAGGGTTGCGGGGCGAGCGACTGAACCGCCGCTGCCTCCCCCCGCACATCTGGGGAGGATGGTGGGGAGCGAGGAAGGCGCTTTGCGATCCTCCGGCCCAGGGGTTTGTGCTGTGTAAGCAGAAATCCCGCCCGACGGCCAAGCCCGGGGCTGCGTGGCAGGGGCTGCGCCCCACCGGCCCCGAGCCTTCGCCCGGTGGCTGCTGCCCCGGTCCCTATTTACCGGCGCTTCTCAGCAAATCGGACTTTCTTCACGCCTTACGTATTTTTTATTTTTTTTTCTTCCTTCTCTTTCTGAACCCCGAACTTGAAAGACAGGAAAAGCCTGAGCTCGGGGCTGCCGCAATCCCGCCTCGCCAGCGCGAAACCTGGCACCGGCGCCGGGCTGGGGCACGCGGCGCGATGCCGCGTTTGGGGGGCCGAGCGGCCACGTCGGGGGGGGGGTTCGTAGCCGCAGGTTCCCCCGGCCGCGCGGAGGGCTCTGACCTCGCCGTCGCTGTGGCTTTAACCTTGACGTGCCTCACGCGCTGTGCCCGGCCAGGAGCTCTGGCACCCATCTCTCGCACCGCGCCGGGGGGGGACCCAAATCCCCCCGGGGTTGGCAGCGCTGCCCAGGCGCCGTCGTCGGAAGCGTCGGCTGCCGAGGAGCCGCTGCTGGGCGTTATTTAGGGCTTGGGGAACGTGGTCTCTGGGGGTTTGATGTGGCAAAGCCTGGCAGGGGAGAGGGTCTGGTGACAGCTTGTGGTTTGGGGTCGGAGCATGGGGGGCTGGCTCCGGTGCCCCCGTGGGGTCTGGGTGCTGCCAGGGTGCTGTGTGACCAGGGAGCGCTCGGAGCCGGCGTCCAGGGCTTCTCCCCGGTTCGCGTGGAGCTGCTCTCTGGAAGAAAACACGGAGGGATGAGGAGGGGTTGTCCTGGGAAGTCTCCAATCCCCAGGGACGGTCTTTTATTCTCGCTAAAAGGAAAAACCCGCGATTAGGTTTCAGGCCGGTGCCGTCCCATTAATAAACCAAGTTCGTCTTCAGCAGGCGGCGAGACCCGATTTAAAAAGGAATGGAGATAGATGACCTATTTTAAGCTCTCAAGTTGGAAACTATCGACCTGGCTGCCCGTAGGCCGCGAGCGGCGGGGCCGGCTGCGTGAGCTGTGCCGTGCCATGTTATGCCATGCTATGCCATGGTGTGCTGTGCCGTGCCATGCCATGCTGTGCCGTGCCGTGCCATGCCGTGCCACGCCATGCCATGCTATGCCGTGCTGTGCTATAACATGCCATGCTGTGCCGTGCCATGCCGAGCCATGCTATGACATGCAGAGCTATGCCGTGCCGTGCCACCCGTTCCCAAAACCTGTCCGGCTTTCCAGGAGCCATCCCAGCTTGGGATGCCCCAGGTCGCAAACCAGAGCGGCCGCTTTAAACCTGCCGCCGACCTGCTGGCCGCAGCCCAGACGTCTCCGGCGCTGGCTCGGAGCACCCGAAGCGGCTGACTCCTTGTTATTTATTTTTTTTTTTTCACCGTGGCTGCTGATCCCCAGGATTTCATTAAGTCTTCCCTAATTGCCCTTGCGGGCCACGCCGCAGCGAGCACACCTCCGCCGACGCGGCCGCCCTGTCGCAAGAGCCGCGGCGGCGTGGCCCGGCGAGTCGGTGCCGCCGTTTCGGTGGGCAGCGCCCGCGTGCCCAGCCAGGGTTTGGCGTCCCTGGTTATCCCCAGCCCCCGGAGAGAGCTGATTTCTTGTTGGGGGAGGATGATGCTGCGACAGGGTTTGGATGCTGGGATGGGTCAGTCCCGCTCTCCAGCCACGCTGGGGAAATGGGAGCTGGGGGAGAGGGTTAGAATCGTAGAATATTTAAGGCTGGAAAAGGCCTCTTGGATCATCAAGTCCAGCCTGTGACCTACCACCACCACTCAGCTAAACCCTGCCACTGAGTGTGGCATCCAGCCTCCGAAAGTCATCGCAAAGTGGCCGGAGCGAAGCGCTGGTGAGCGTGGCGGCTGATCCTGCTCCCACCAAATACCCACCGTTGGTGGCACCTCCACGGGCAGCACCCCCAGACCTACAGCCGGGTGCAGGGCTGGGGGTGCCCGTGGTTGCCGTGCCCCCTCCCCCCCCCCTTTGCCAGCCACCCCGCTGGCAACAGAGGGTCCCTTGATGTGGCCGAGCGCGTGGGGCGGCCCCGGGGCGGGTGGGACGGAGCCCGGTGGCTCTGGGGGGACAATCGGGCCATTGTGGCACATAGTGGGCTCTTTTTTTGCGCCGTGCGAGGCGGGGGGGGCCGGGCTGCGGTGCCAGCGCTTTCGGGCCGAAGCGTGGTCCCCGCCGGGGCTGGCGGTGACTGGTGTGGCGGCACCGGTTGGCAGGAGGCTGATGGCACCGGGTGGGACGGGGAGGTGACGGAGGGGAGCCGGGCTGAGCGTTGGGCTCCTGGGTACGTGTGGGCTGCGGGAAAAAAATGTTGGGCTGCTCCTAATCTCAGGAAAACTTGTCTCGGTGCTGGGGCAGGAGGTGCTGTGGGAGTGTGACTGTCCCCAAGGCCGTGTCCCCAAAGCTGCCTCGTGTCCTCGACACAGCTCAGGACCCGCCTTGGCTCTTTATTTTCCCCGTCCAGCGAGGGATGCGGGATTTGGCGCTTCTCCGGGGCATCCCCACGTCCGAGCATCGCCCGCCCCAGCTCTTCGGCAGCGCCCCAGGGAGGTACGAGGGGCTCCCCCAATGTGTGCGTGGCCCCAGCCCCCACCTTGGGCCCCTGGCCTTGAGCGGGGCAGAGGCTGGAAGGCGCGGGCAGCCTTCCCCTGACCTCCCCGCGGAGGATTTTCCGCCGCGGAGAAGCGGGAGCCGAGCGCAAGGTGCCTCTCGGAGCCGCCGGAGGAAATGGCTCATTGTTAGTCCTGCTGGAAAAAAAAGACCACCACCACCCCACCAACCAACAAGAGACCCAAAAAAATTGCCGTAATGAGGCCAGCTTCTATTTGAGGGTTTCCATGGGAAAAACAGGAAACGGAATCCTGTTACTTTTCTAGGGCTCGCTGCCGCTAGCGCCGTTTTTAGGACGGGGCAGAGGAGGAGGAGGAGGAGGAGGAGCTGGCGACGAAGGCACCTCCTGGTCCTGCTTCCTCACGGGCTGGGAGGTAAAATTCCTCCTGGACGTGGCGCTGGGTTGGTGTTTCCCAGCCGCTCTGGCGCGGGAGCCGCTGGGCATGTCCCCACTGACCTGGTGGGACTCCAGTGGGTGTCCCCAGCCCTTGTGTCCCCTCCTCGGAGCCGCCTTTCCTGCTGGCACCGTGTGGGATTGGGACCTGTGGGAGCCGGGATGGGAGCTGTGGTGGGCTCTGCCCCGGCATCGTGACGTGGGGCTGCGAGTGGAGGTGGCACACGAGCCCGCAGCGTGCACGTGTAGATGTTTGCATCGATGTGGTGGCATCAGCCTGTGTCCTGGCTGCTGGTACAGCTCTGAATGGGGCCGGTCCTGCCCCAGGAGCTCGAGCAGGGATGCCAGCAGTGGTGAGCACCGGCACAAGCAGAGCTGTGTAGCCGGAGAGCCACGGTTGGCACTGGGCTGGCAATGGGCGAGGAGGGGTGAGGAAAGGGGCCGAGGCTTTCCGGCAAAGTTCTCTCGCTGTGGCACCAGGGATTCTCTGACTGGGTGAGCTGGAGCTCTCTGGAGCTGCCGCTTTGAGACGTGGCGGGAGCGAGAGCTCCAGGGAGTCGGGACTGGTGTTCCCGGTGCGGACGCTGCCAGGAGGGAGCCCAGTTTGGTCACGGTGCAGCTGGGAGGGGATGGAGCCAAGCGGGGACTCGGCACCGGCTGATGACGGGGCCGCGAAGGAGACGCCGTCAAGATAAAAGTTGGTGTTGGGAAGGAACAAGGCGATTTCCTTCCCCGCGTTAACACCCAAAGCGGAGCGGGAGGAATGTCAGAGAGCCAGTGTGCGGCTCCTCCGGCCTCCTGGCTGCTCCGTGTCTCTCTGACGCTGGACTTGGTGTGGCCCGGGCAGCGTCACCTCCCTCCTGGCTGCTCATGATGGTGGGGATGTGAGCGGGGGTCCCCCAGCTGAGCCATGCCTCTGGGCTGGGATTTGGCAGCCGTACCCTTGGCGGTGCCCATCCAGCCCAGCATCTCCTGCAGGACCCCTGTCCTGTGCTGTCCCCGGGACTGGCTGTGAGGACCGGGAGCTCCGTGCCTGAGATGAGGGTTCTGCTGTGGCTGTTTCCAGGTCCACGAGGTTTGCCCAGACACGTGGCTGCTGCGAGAGGCTCGGTGGGGGCTTGGGTGCTGCCGACGGCCGGGCGGTTGAGGAGCTGGTGGGGAAAGAGGAGACTGTTGAGCATCTTAGCGGATGCTTGGAGCAAACGCCGTGGGCATCCCCCATCCTGACAGCCAAAAACTATCCCCAGGATTCCCCGTCCTGCCTACGGACGGTGCCTCCATCCTGAGAAATCCCTGCCCAGGGCTGCCGGCGGCCCAGGGTGGCTACTGGGAGAGCTCTCGCCCAGTTTCTCTCCATCACGGAGGTGTTGCTGCCTCCTCTTCCCAGTGCTGCTGCTCCTGTGTGGGGTGAGCATCCACTCCCCAGTGGCTCCCAGTCCACCTCCAGTCTGCTCCCAGTGGGATGCAGCCGGAGCAGGAGGATCCCGGGGGTCAGGAGCATCCTGGGGGTAGTCCCCAGTGGCACCCAGTCCACCTCCAGTCTGCTCCCAGTGGGATGCAGCCGGAGCAGGAGGATCCCGGGGGTCAGGAGCATCCTGGGGGTAGCAGCAGCACCCCGGGGTGAGGGAGGGGGCGTGGGGAGGCGGGCGCTGCCTGTGTGCAAACAAGCGCACCCCAAATCCCCGCTGAGCTGCAAAGCTCCTCAGCCCTGGTTTGGGCTAAAGAGAATTAAAATGCTTTCTCCTGCGGGGTGATAATCCCGGAGGCTGGGGCAGGGCCAGGCGCGCTGCCCGGCTCGCTCCCAGCACCCTCACCTGGCTGCTGCCCCCCCCTTCCCCTGTCACTGTGCCCCCCGGGTCAGATCCTGCTGCTGGAGCATCCCCCCCTTGCTCGGGGTGCTCAAGGGGGTGCAGGGAGCCCTTGCTCCCAGCAAAGCATCAGTTACAGTTCCTTTTGGGGGTGCTGCCTCCCCAAGTGCTGCTTGAGCTGGCTGGGACTTTAGGGGTGTGCGTGGGGGGCACCCCAACCTCCCCTACCCCCCAGGACCCGCCGCAGGTGGGAGCAAGCGGCGGCTTTGCCATATAAGGGCTGGAAATCGGTTATTGTCTCCACATGGCTTTCTCCTCCCTGAAAATCCTATTAAAACCTCATTTTTCTGACCCTAATCTCAGCTCGCCGGTTGGGAGGGATTAGTGTTTGCGTCCCCTGCCTCAGCACCCACCCACCCAGCCACCCCCAGCCCTGCTCGCCGCTGGAGAAACCTTCCCGTGAGGGAAGCGGGGCTGGAGGAGGGAGGTGGGTGCGGAGCGCAGCNTGAACCCTTGGGGTGTCCCCAGGGTCTGAGCAGGGTGGGAGAGCTCTGGCAGCAGCAGACGGGTGGCATCGGTGCAACATGGAGAACTCCTCGTTAAATGCCCAGGGTGCTCCCTACGGCCGGGACACAGAGCTGGGGCAGCTGCCTTTGCCCGGCTCTCGCGTGCCTCAGTTTCCCCACGGGTTTGGCCAGGGGGCCGTTGCTGGGGGGGGTGGTCCCAGCAGCGTTGGGCCTGCGTCCCCACGCCCGCGTTGCCGCGCCTGCCCCGGCGTGTCGGCAGCGGGGCATGCCGGGAGCGCGCTGCCTTCCCCCTTGCTCCTGTTTGGCCGCGTATTTAGGACACTCCTGTGCAAAACACAAGTATTTTGGAAGGCGTCCAGGCGCGCTCGCATTCCTCGGGGTGGAATCTGCCCCCGCGAACGCCGCCTGACCTTTCCCGCTTCGGGCTGCGGGAACAATCCTGGGGCCCGTTCTCCCTTTGACACCCCCCTAAGGGGGGGCCGGGGACCCCTTTTCCAGGCGGCCCCTGCACCCCTGGGGCAGCTCCTGCCTCTGGGCTCGGCGCTGCCAGGAGAGGCGTGAGGGAGGTGGCAGGATCAGAGTCGCCGTCCCTGGGGCAGCCGCTGCTGCTCCATCTGCTCCCAGACCCCCGGCCGGAGCCAACCCACCATGGCTGGCTGCTCTTTGCCAGCTTTGAGCTGCAAATCAAAGCTCCCCCCGGGTGCTGCTGGCCCCTGCTCTGCCTGCTGGGACGCGCCGGCAGCTCCGCCAGCTGCCTGGCCCTGGGCTGGGAGAGGGGCCACAGCGCTGGCTCCGGGGTCGCTGCCGTGGGACACCCCCAGCACACGCACTGGGTGGCTACTGGGTGTCACTGGTGGTTTGGCTCCCACCTTTCCCCGTCGCAGTTTCTCCCGGGGCAGCCAGTATGGAGACACCGGGATGGCACTGGGGGTGGGGGGGGTGCAGCTGGGTCCCTGGGGACGCATCTGCCACCGAGCTGGTTAAACCACCCCACCGGCCGAGTTTGGGGCCGGCGCTGGGGCTGGTTTGGGGTAGAGCTGTGACACCTTGGGTAGATGTTGGGGACGCCGCTGGGACAGGGGGAGTCCGTGTGGCGTCACACCCTGGGGACCGTCCCCTGGCCGGTGTCCGCCGGCTGCAGGAATCGCGCGCGCGGCGTCGTACTGGTGGCCTGGACGTGGACTGGAGCCGCCGCTGGGGTGGAGGGGGCAGAGGAGAGGCGGGGGCCGTGGCGAGCGGGGCGGCCGGCCCCGGGGCTGCCATCCCAGCAATGTCCGGCATTTCCCCGGCGCGGCCGCACGTGCTTCTCCTTAGCCTCCAGCACGGCAGGAATGTGGAGAGGGACCCCCCCCACTGTCTAGGGACAGGGACAGGCAGGGCAGGGGGGACGCCTCCGACCTGCGGCCCTTGCCTGGCTCGGGTGCCCCCTGGGTGCTGGGCTCACCAAGGTGCTGCTGCTTTCCTTATTTCTCCCGTATTTTGGCTGCTGTGGTAGAGAAGGGGCTCGGAGCGGGGTGGGGGGGCACAAAGTGGGTGCGGAGGGAGCTGGGCAAGGGGGATTTGTCCCCCTGGAGCAAAGGGGGCCCCAGTGGCGGGGGTGGTTTATCTGGGACTCAGCACTGGGGAGCCAGGATTGAACCGCGGGGGCTGGTGGGGAATGACAGAGACTCACCAGCAACCCTGGGTGTCCCCCAAAATGAGAGGTGGGGCTGGGGGGAACTCTTTGTGTCGGTCCTGGGGGGATTTGTTGGTCGCCAAGGGGCTGTGTTGGTTCCCTGGAGCTGCTGGCTGGGCTCTGCTGGGTGCTGGGACCAGAGAAGGGACCAGGGGTGTCGCAGAGCCCCCCGTGCAGATCCCGGCAGCGGCTTGTGTCCTGCCCGAGCAGGGGGACACTCGCTGCACCCCCAGGGCTGCCCCCCCTGCGTGTCCCCAGCATCGC